>CAUYON010127038.1:0-20832 GCA_963573935.1 Arctocebus calabarensis | reverse complement strand
TTTATCGCCCTGGGTAGAGTGCCGTGGCGTCACACTGCTCACAGCAATCTCCAGCTCTTGGGCTTAAGCGATTCTCTTGCCTCAGCCTCCCTAGTAGCTGGAACTACAGGCGCCCGCCACAGCGCCCGGCTGTTTTTTTGTTTTGCAGTTTGGCCGAGGCTGGGCTTGAACCCGCCACCTTCGGTGTATGGGGCCGGCGCCCTGCTCGCTGAGCCACAGGAGCCGCCCTGGGATTTAGTTTTTTACCTTTATTTATTTATTTTTGACAAAGTCTCACTTAGTTGCCCTCAGTAGAGTGCCATGGTGTCATAGCTCACAGCAACCTCAAACTCTTGGGCTCAAGTGATTCTCTTGCCTTAGCCTCCCAAGAAGCTGGGACAACAGGCACCCATCACAATGCCTAGCTATTTTTTAGAGACAGGGTCTCAGTCTTGCTCAAGACTTGCTCTTGCTTGGTCTCAAACTCATAAGCTCAGGCAATCCACCTTCCTCAGTCTCCCAGAGTGCTAAGATTACAGGCATGAGCCACCTCAACCAGCCTAGTTTTTTACTGTGGTTTTTGTTTGTTTTTTTGTGGTTTTTGACTAGGGCTGGATTTGAACCCGCCACCTGCAGCATATGGGGCTGGTGCCCTACTCCTTTGAGCCATAGGCACCACCCTAGTTTTTTACTTTTTAATTAAACAGCTTGTAGCACAGTAGATTTGTTAACACCAGCATCACCACAGATGCAGGAGTACATTATATCATGATGTTCGGATGGCTGTGATGTCACTAGGTGATAGGCATTTTTCAGCTCCTGAATAATCTTTTTGTTGTTATTGTTGTTTGAGACAAAGTCTCAAGCTATCGCCCTTGGTAAAGTGCTATGACGTCACAGCTCACAGCAACCTCAAAACTCTTGGGCTTAAGTGATTCTTTTGCCTCAAATTCCCAAGTAGCTGGGACTACAGGCGCCTGCCACAGGCCCGGCTACAGTTTTTCTATTTTTTTTTCTTCTTCTTTTTTTTTTATTTTTTAAGGACAAAGTCTCACTTTATCGCTCTCAGTGGAGTGCCATAGCATCACAGCTCACAGCAACCTCCAACTCCTGGGCTTAGGCGAGTCTCTTGCCTTAGCCTCCTGAGTAGCTGGGACCTTATAATCTTAATGAGGCAACTGCTGTATATTTAGTCTATCATTGAAACATCTTATGCAGCTTGTGATTGTAATAGACACGTAATGAAAATTAGATATTCTAGAAAGAGAACATTGGGGCTGAGTGTGGTGGCTCACCCCTGTGATCCTAATGATGCCCTTGCACGTTAGCCTGGGGATGGAACAAGACTGTGTCCCCTGCTCCCCATGAAAAGAGAAAACAGGCTCGGCGCCTGTGGCTCAACGAGCTAAGGCGCCAGCCACGTACACTTGAGCTGGCGGGTTCGAATCCAGCCCCCGGGCCTGCCAAACAACAATGACGGCTGCAACCAAAAAGTGGCCGGGTGTTGTGGTGAGCGCCTGTAGTCCCAGCTACTTGGGAGGCGGAGGCAGGAGACTCGCTTGAGCCCAGGAATTGGAGGTAGCTGTGAGCTGTGATGTCACGGCACTCTATCCAGGGTGACAGCTTGAGGCTCTGTCTCAAAAAAAAAAAAAAAAAAAGAAAAGAAAAGAGAAAGCATTGGAACATGTTCTCTAGAAAAGAGAACATAAGTTGGGAGGGACTAGAGATTTCTTCATATTTCCCCCTATTACCATTACTTTTAGTCCACCTCCTCCTTTAGGGACTATTGAGGATTTATGAAACAATCTTTTCACATAAGCTTTATAGCAGTTTTGCCTTGATTACTCCAAACCAACTCCTGAACATAGGTACTGAAGTAGTTTAAGACTAGACCTTCTCTATGGAGCTTCTCTTTGCTCAAAGGCTTTTCTTTACTGGTCATTTGCTTAGCTCTTGTCACCTTTTATTCCTATTCAGATGAGCAGTTTGCAGATCAAGGAAGAGAAAGTCAAACCAGATACTAATGGTGAGTCACCAGTAATGACAGTTTCAATGAGAGTTATGCATGGGCTTCTGCTTTTGCACTCATAAGTGTGATGGTCCAGAGGAGCTTTCATTTACTATAATGAAATGGCAAATGTTTGAGAGACATTAAAGTAGGTTTGATCACTGAGGAATGTCAATAGCCTCTAACTCCTTAAAATTATGGATCACTGTTGGATTATATTGCTGTTCGCTTGAAATGCTTCTTTAGGTTTTTTGTTTTTTTGTTTTTTTGAGGCAGAGCCTCAAGCTGTCACCCTGGATAGAGTGCTGTGGCATCACAGCTCACAGCAACCTCCAATTCCTGGGCTCAAGCGAGTCTCTTGCCTCAGCCTCCCAAGTAGCTGGGACTACAGGCGCCCGCCACAACACCCAGCCATTTTTTGGTTGCAGCCGTCATTGTTGTTTGGCGGGCCCGGGCTGGATTCGAACCCGCGAGCTCAGGTGTACGTGGCTGGTGCCTTAGCCCATTGAGCCACAGGCGCCAAGACTTTAGGTTTGTTTTTTTTAGAGACAGAGTCTCACTTTGTTGCACTCAGTAGAGTGCTGTGGTGTCACAGCTCACAACAACCTCCAGCTCTTGGGCTTACGTGATTGTCTTTGCGTCAGCCTCCTGAGTAGCTAGGTCTACTGGTGCATGTCATACTACCCGGCTATTTTTTTTTGTTGCAGTTTGGCCAGGGCCGGGCTCGAACCCACCACCCAAGTTTCTTAATTTGACTTTTTGTAAAGTGATGCTCTGTTCAAAACCCAGAAAGCATAAAAACATTCAAGGATTAGGGACCACCCTGATGACCTCATGTTAACCAATTACATCTGTAACAGCTGTTTTTCAAAATAATGTTACTTTCTAAGGTACTGATTAGGACTTGAAGACATGAATTTAGGGTAGAACACGTTTTTAACTCATTATCTCATTACTGGATTATTAATATTCTTCCAAAGTTTCTTTGTGCAAAGCAAATGCACATGCAGTTCTCATCTTGTCTCTCTCTTTTTTTTTGTTTTTGTTTAATTTTCTGAAAAAAAAAAAGAATTTTTTTTTTTTTTTTTTTTTTTTTGAGACAGAGTCCCATGCTGTCGCCCTGGATAGAGTGCTGTGGCATCACAGCTTACAGCAACCTCCAATTCCTGGGCTCAAGCAAGTCTCTTGCCTCTGCCTCCCAAGTAGCTGGGACTGCAGGCACCTGCCACAACACCCAGCCATTATTATTATTATTATTATTGGCTGCAGCTGTCATTGTGGTTTGGCTGGCCCAGGCTGGATTTGAACCTGCCAGCTCAGGTGTACATGGCTGGCGCCTTAGCCGCTTGAGCCACAGGCACTGAGCCTGAAAATTAGAGCCTTAAGCTATAGCCCTGGGTAGAGTGCTGTGGCATCACAGCTCACAGCAACCTCCAACTCCTGGGCTCAAGCGATTCTCTTGTCTCAGCCTCCCAAGTAGCTAGGATTACAGGTGCCTGCCACAACACCTGGCTATTTTTTTGTTGTAGTTGTCATTGTTGCTTGGTGGGCCTGGGATGGATTCAAACCCACCAGCTCTGGTGTATGTCGCTGGCACCTCAGCTGCTTGAGCCATAGGCACCAAGCCAAATTTTCTGAAAATTTTATTAGGCAATTTTTCAAATATATGGTACAGTTGAAAAAATTATACAATGATCATCCATACACCCATCACATACATTTTATAATTTTCTTCGTTTTTTGTTTTTTTTTTTTTTGTGACAGGGTTTCAAGCTGTAGCCCTCAGTAGAGTGCTGTGTTGTCACAGCTCACAACAACCTCTATTTTTAGTAGAGCTTTTACAATTTTTCTATTTTTAGTAGAGACAGGGTCCCACTTTTGCTAAGGCTGGACTAGAACTCGTGAGCTCAAGCAATCTACCCTCCTCGGCCTCCCAGAGTGCTAGGATTACAGGTGTGACTCCCCGCACCTGACCTGTCAGGGAGGCCACAAGTTTTGTGTGCCCCTTATCACAGTGACCCCAGATTCCTTTTGGGTGTGTTGTAAACAGATGAACCATTCTTTTTGTTTGTTTGTTTGAGACAGAGTCTTACTTTGTCGCCCTCAGTCAGGACATGGCATCACAGCTCACAGCAACTTCAAACTCTTGGGTTCAAGCCATCTTGCCTTAGCCTCCCAAGTAGCTGGGACTACAGGTGCCTGCCACAATGCCTGGCTATTTTTTGTTGTTATTGTGGTAGTTGTCATTGTTGTTTAGCAGGCCCAGGTCCGGTTTGAACCCACCAGCCCAGTGTATGTGGCCGGTGCCCTAACCACTGATCTCTGGGCACCGAGCCCAGAGGAGCCATTCTTTAGGGCCCCTGTGTGTCTCTCTTTTGTAACCAAAAGATAACATGATGTATATAGTACACTTTTTCACTCAACAGTATATCTTGGCAAGCTTTCCTTACATGGAATTTCCTGGCTCTTTTGTATAACTCTATAACATTGGATTGTGTCTACATACCACAATTTTTTTTCTTTTTTTGAACAGAGACAGAGTCTCACTTTATTGCCCTCAGTAGAGTGCCGTGGCATCACACAGGTTTTTTTTTTTTGTTTGTTTTGTTTTTTTGAGACAGAGCCTCAATATATCATCCTGGATAGAGTGCCGTGGCATCACAGGCTCACAGTGACCTCTAATTTCTGGGCTCAAGCGAGTCTTTTGCCTCTGCCTCCCAAGTAGCTGGGACTGCAGGTGCTCGCCACAATGCCCAGCCATTTTTTGGTTGCAGCCGTCATCGTTGTTTGGCGGGCCCAGGCTGGATTCGAACCTGCCAGCTCAGGTTTACGTGGCTGGCGCCTTAGCCCGCTGAGCCACAGGCGCTGAGCAAGACTTCTAGAAATTTAAAATTATCTTAAGCTCTTAAAAACTTCCTAGAACTAAAAATTTATTAAACATAAGGAAATGCTAACTATTTTATTCTGACCACTTAAATAAGTTTCAGTATTTATATCATTCCATCTTAATGTTTACCTTGCCTTTCTAACCGTAAAAACTATTTTCTTGTTAGGTGTTATTAAAACCAGTACTACTGCTGAGAAAACAGATGAAGAAGAGAAAGGTAACTACTATTGGACAATGTAGGAGGAAGTTGATAATGTGGGACAGTCAGTGTTGAGAAACTGGGAAGAGAGAGTATGACCAGGGCCTGCTTTTCTGGAGCCAGAGGCACTTTGAGCTGGGAGATCAGGGATATGAGAGGAATCAGCAGAGGAGATGAGAAAGAGTTATCCGTGAGATAGAAGGAGATCCTACAATGATGTCCCAGAAAGCAAAAACAAATTGTTTTTAGAATGTCAGATATAGGTGATAAGATGATTAAGAGAAGAACTAGAAATTGACTGTCAGATATTTGGCAGTATGCTACTGAAGTTGAGTGGGGAGGTTTAAAAATAAAAACAAAAAAACCCGTGTTTGCTGGGTACATACCCGTGCTAGGGGAGGCCAAGGTGGGAAGATCAATTGAGACCAGGGGTTGGAGACCAGCCTGGGCAATGTAATGAGACTCCATTTCTACAAAAAATTAAAAAATTAGGTGCCAGCCCCATATGCCAGAAGTGATGGGTTCAAACTCAGCCCTGGCCAAAAACTGCAAAAAATAAATAAATAAAACTAAAAAATTAATTGTTTGTGGAGGTGCGAGCGTGTAGTCCCAGCCACTTGGGAAGCTGAGGTGGAAATTCAAGATGGTAGTGAGTTATGAAGATGTCATCACTGTACAGTGCTACCTGGATGACAGAGTGAAACCCCATCCCTAAAAAATGGTGGTATTGATCCAGTGAAGGAGGAAATTGATAATGTGAGAGAAAAGTCCTTGTGAGTAGGAGGGGATGAGACCTATTGGATAAGCAGAAAGATAAGCTTTAGGGGCACAGGTTGTTGATCCATAGGTAGAGAAGGGAAGGTGGATAACACAGGCCAAAGTGAGTGAGTGTGCAGCTGTGCTCATGAGTCACTGTTGGGGATTTACAAGTAGGAGGAAGTATGAATAGAGGTCAAGAAGAAGAAGGATGTATGAGCAGACTGGAAACAAGGATGTGCTTGAGCTCGAGGATTTAAAGTGAGACCTGTCATTGTGCTTGTGCTTTTCTCCAGCCACACTTGGCTGCCCAGGTGCCAGTGTGGGGAGGGAAAGACATGGTTTTACAAGGGTAGGGTTTGGCAGATAAGTATAAAGAAATTCTACTGGTTTCTTTCTGACAGAGGACAGAGCTGCCCAGTCCTTACTCAACAAACTGATCAGAAGCAACCTTGTTGATAACACAAACCAAGTGGAAGTCCTGCAGCGGGATCCAAACTCCCCCCTCTACTCTGTGAAGTCTTTTGAAGAGCTTCGGCTGTGAGTATACATTTCTTTGAATAGCTGTTCCTTGCCAGTCCCTCCCTATAAAACTTAGCATCTCAGAGGTTCTTGTGGGAATTTTACTTTAAAAAATTAATGTATTTTCTTTTCTTTTTTTTTTTTTGTTGTTGTTGCAATTTGGCTGGGCCCAGGTTTGAACCCGCCCCCCTTGGTATATGGGGCCAGCGCCCTACCCACTGAGCCACAGGCATCACCCTCAAAATTAATGTATTTTCTTCTTCAAATAGGTAGTAAGTCACATGACTCAAAAGTCAAAAAATAAGAAGTTACAGTCATATCTCCTACTCTTACCTCTTGGCTATCCAATTCTTCTCTTGGTAGGAATTTCTAAATGCCACAGATTTATTCATTATAGCTGAAAGTCTTTTTTCTTTTATGCTCTTAGAACTTTCAATAAAATATTGGCTGACAGGTGATTTCTGGATGTCAGGAACATTTCTTATTAGGTAAGCCCTTTCATTAGACTCTAGGGTCTTAAGAACAGTTTATCTGCTTCTGTAAAAAATATTGTCAAAAGAGCCTGGGTTCCTGGTATCTTCAGTGGAAAGCACCTTTAACAGTCCTGAAACTTTAAAAAATCCAGAACCCAGAATGAAGCTTTAAGGGAACATATTTATGGCATTACATTAAAAATAATTTCTAATATTTTAAAGGGAGAGAATTATGAAAGGTCATACAATATTTTTGGTTTTAATCAGTAAGTGAGTAAGAGGTCTTTATGGATCATTGGTTTATATACCTGCCATTGTCCATGGTGTTATGAGGAACACAAGACATACCTACCATTTTTTCCATCTTCCTCAATCCCAGTCAGAAACACAAACAATTGATGAATATGAATGTGGTGGAATAAATGGATTCTTTGCTTTTTTCAGCAAAATCTATGTCATGCCCACTGTGGGCATCCTTCCAGCTATTACCAATGAGTAAGAGATACCTAAAATAAGAACTCTTACTGGTTATTAATAAAGGAACACGTTTGTTTTTAATGTTACTTTTTTTTTTAAGCATTTTCAGGATATTATACTTTTCGGTGTCAAGGTCTTTATTCAACAAATGTGTTGTCTTTGCTTCTGACTGTATCAGGGCATGTAGATGTTCTTCTTGAGACTGACATTTTCCAAGTATCAGTGGGTTTTTTTTAAGATCCTTCTATTTCATAGACTCAAGTTCTCAGTTGAACCACTGATGAATTGTCCTCTTTGAAAAGCAAGTTCTCTGAGTTGTTGGTAGCAAAAGGAAACACAGAATGAAACTGAAGTTTCCTAACATACTTTGTTTTATACCGAAATGATTGGGATTAATCTGAAAAATAAAGTAAAAATAAGAGGCAGTGGAAGCTGTTGGATCATTTGAATCTTGCTTAGGTAGTAACTGTTTCCTGGATGACCAAATTAGAAGCTGCCAAGTGTCACAGTTTTTTGAGAACCAACATATGCCGGAAGAATTTGTCTTTTATTTATTTATTATTATTTTTTAAATTAATTTGTTTTTTTGAGACAGAGTCTCAGGCTGTCACCCTCACAGCATCACAGCTCACAGCAACCTCAAACTCCTGGGCCCACGCGACTCTCTTGCCTATCTCCCAAGTAGCTGAGACTACAGGAGCCAGCCACAAGGCCCAGCTATTTTTTGGCCTGACTGGATTTGAATCTGCAAGCTCCATTGTGTGTGGCTGGCACCCTAGCTGCCTGAACTATAGGCACCGAGCCAAGAATTAGCTTTTTAAAGAGTCTTTTAAACTCTAAGGAAAGCCTAGATAACAGAAATCTAGACTTAGTTTTACTTTTTCTTTTTTCTCTTTATTTTTTTTGAAATGTGCTCACCACTGAGGAAGGTCTAACTTTTCTTTAGAAACAATTTTTTTTATTACTTTTTATTAAGTCATAACCGTGTACATTAATGCAATCATGGGTACAATGTGCTGGTTTTATATACAATTTGAAATATTTTCATCAAACTGCTTAACATAGCCTTCATGGTAGAAACAATTTAATAGGCCGGGCGAGGTGGTTCACGCTTGAATCCCAGCACTCTGGGAAGCTGAGGCAGATGGATTGCCTGAGCTCACAGGTTCGAGACCAGCCAGAGCAAGAGCGAGACTCCTGTCTCTGAAAAATAGCCGGGCATTGTGGTGGGCACCTGTAGTCTCAGCTTCTTGGGAGGCTGAGGCAAAAGAATCACTTGAGCCCGAGAGTTTGAGGTTGCTGTGAGCTGTGACACTGCAGTACTCTACCAAGGGCAACAAAGTCTCAAAAAAAAAGAAAAGAAAGAAACAATTTAATATATTTTTTTTCTTTTTTTGTAGCGACAGAGTCTCACTTTATCGCCTTTGGTACAGTGCCGTGGCGTTACACAGCTCATAGCAACTTCCAACTCCTGGATTTAGACGATTCTCTTGCCTCAGCCTACCAATTAGCTGGGACTACAGGCGCCCGCCACAGCGCCCGGCTGTTTTTCTGTTTTTTTCAGTTCGGCTGAGGCCAGGTTTGAACCTGCCACCTTTGGTATATGGGGTTGGCGCCTTACTCGATGGGCCACAGGCACCGCCCTAATATGGTTTTTGTTAAATACCCTGTCAATTTAGAGATAGCATAAAGTTTATTGTAAATGTAATGTAAAAGATTTTAATTGATAATTGTTATGTAGCCATTTACATAAGAATTTGGTGTTTTCCTACTTTTTTGTTGTTATTGAGGCAGAGTCCCACCCTATGCCCCTGCGCAGAGTAAAATGGCTTCATAGCTCACTGTAATCTCAGACTTGGGCTATGGGCATCCTGCTGTCTCAGCCTCTGGAAGCCGCTGGGATTACAGGCATTCTCCATGGTGCAGAACTGTGTTTTTCTTTTTTTTATGAATCGGGTTTCACTCTCGCTCAGGCAAGTCTCAAACTTCTGATCTCAAGCAATTTTCCCTCTTAAGCCTCCCACAATACTGGCATTACAGGCATGAGCCACTGCACAGGGCTGGTGTTTGTCTAGTTTTTTGACTAGACCTGACTTTTTTTTGAGACAGTCTCAAGCTGTTGCCCTGGGTAGAGTGCTGTGGCATCACAGCTCACAGCAACCTCCAGCTCTTGGGCTTAGGTGATTCTCTTACCTCAGCCTCCCGAGTAGCTTGGACTACTGTGGTGCACCACAGTGCCCAGCTATTTTTTTGTTTCAGTTTGCCTGGGGCCAGATTCGAACCTGCCACCCTTGTATATGGGGTCTGTGCCTTACACATTGAGCCACAGGCACCGCCCAAAACCTGACATCTTAATCTGAGCATTTGTTTTGTTTGTTTGTTTGTTTTGTTTTTTTTGAGACAGCCTCAAGCTGTCACCCTGGGTAGAGTGCTGTGGCATCACAGCTCACAGCAGCCTCCAATTCCTGGGCTCAAGCGAGTCTCTTGCCTCTGCCTCCCAAGTAGCTGGGACTACAGACGTCTGCCACAATGCCCAGCCATTTTTTGGTTGCAGCCGCCATTGTTGTTTGGCGGCCCCAGGCTGGATTCAAACTGTGAGCTCAAGTGTACGTGGCTGGCGCCTCAGCCCATTGAGCCACAGGCGCCTAGCCTAATCTGAGTGTTTGTAAGCTCAGTGTGACAGCTGAACCACTTGTACCTGTTTACTGTACTCCAGCCACTAGAAACTGACTTCATCTATTTTCTCACCTCTTGGTGATCCTGAGCATCTGCACAGCTGGCTTTGGAAGGGCCATGGAACACAAAAGGACTGTAGTTCAATTTTAACGTGTGCATGTCATACCGTAAAGAGACTTCTAAATCTTAGTAGTATAGTAAGCAATGTTTATTTTTAGATACTTCTTTTATAATTAATTTTATGTGATAATTTAATAACTATTGTTATCTTTGCTGTATCCAGGGAACACTTACTATCCAAGGCCAACTTAGATTTGTGGGTCTGCTGAAAGCATTAATTTCTACAAGAAAAGAAAGCAGTCTGTATTTTATGAATTATAAAATAGTTGCAGATTAAAATTTCATAGGGAAAGATGGTGATTTGGTTTGGTTTTAGAGAGCTTTTTAATGCATAGGAAAAAATATCTGACAGAGGTAAGAAGTATTATTCCCTACTAGATAGAGGGCTTGATAAGAGTCTAGGCCTCTAAAACAGTTTCAGCTACTAGGAATCCATGCTTTCTCTCCTTGGCCTCCTAGAAAACCACAGCTTCTCCAGGGAGTCTATGCCATGGGCTTCAATCGACCATCCAAGATACAAGAGAATGCGTTACCCATGATGCTTGCTGAGCCGTGAGTATGCAGAACCAGTACACCTCTTCCTAATCTGATTAAATGAATTCTACAAGCACCTATTGTGCCTGAGAACAAGGGGGCCAACTGGGGCAAGCTGTTTCCTCAGGAAAGCAGTTAAATCAAGGGCACTGAATTACATGAAGTTGGGTACAGTTTCTGCCCTTCCTACTTCACAATAAAAACTGATAAAGGGGCTCGGCACCTGTAGCTCAGTGTTTAGGGCACCAGCCACATACACCCAGGCTGGCAGGTTTGAACCCAGCCTGGGCCAGCTAAACAACAATGACAACTGCAACCAAAAAATAGCCAGGCATTGTGGTGGGCGCCTATAGTCCCAGCTACTTGAGAGGCTGACGCAAGAGAATTGCTTAAGCCCAAGAGTTTGAGGTTTCTGTGAGTTGTGACACCTGGGTAGAGTGCTGTGGCATCACAGCTCACAGCAACCTCAAACTCTTGGGCTTAAGCAATTCTTTTGCCTTAGCTTCCCAAGTAGCTGGGACTACAGGCACTTGCCACGACATCCAGCTATTTTGTTGTTGTTGTTGTTGTGGTTGTCATTGTTATGTTAGTAGGCCCAGGCCCAGTTTGAACCTGTTAGCCTCCATGTATGTGGCGGGCACCTTACCCACTGAGCTACAGGCGCTGCCTTGTTCTATGCAGTTTTAGCAGTTGTGTTTTTTTTTTTTTTTTTTGTACAGACAGTCTCACTTTATCGCCCTTGGAAGAGTGCCATCGAGTCACAGCTCACAGCAACCTCCAACTCCTAGGCTTAGGCGATTCTCTTGCCTCAGCCTCCCGAGTAGCTGGGACTACAGGCGCCCGCCACAACACCCGGCTATTTTTTTTTTTTTTTTTTTTTTTTTTGAGACAGAGCCACAAGCTGTCACCCTGGATAGAGTGCTGTGGCATCACAGCTCACAGCAACCTCCAATTCCTGGGCTTAAGCGAGTCTCTTGCCTCCGCCTCCCAATTAGCTGGGACTACAGGCACCCGCCACAACGCCTGGCCATTTTTTGGTTGCAGCCGTCATTGTTGTTTGGCGGGCCTGGGCTGGATTCGAACCTGCCAACTCAGGTGTACGTGGCTGGCGCCTTAGCCTGTTGAGCCACAGGTGCCGAGCCACCCGGCTATTTTTTGATGCAGTTTGGCCGAGGCCAGGTTTGAACCCACCACCCTCGGTATATGGGGCCGGCACCCTACTCACTGAGCCATAGGCACCGCCCAGCAGTTGTGTTTTTAAGTTACTTTGGAGGCAGCACCCGTAGCTCACCTGTAGGGCACTGGCCACATGCACTGAGGCTAGTGGGTTTGAACCTGGCCCAAGCCAGCTAAAACAACAATGACAGCTGAAACAAACAAAAAAAGCTGTGGCAGACCCCTGTAATCCCAACTTCTTGCGAGGCTGAGGCAAGAGAATCACTTAAGCCCAAGAGTTGAGGTTGCTGTGACTATGCCGTCATGGCACTCTACCCAGGGTGAGAGCTTGAGACTGTCTCACAAAAAAAGAAAAAAGTTATTTTGTAATGCTTGAGGTCTTGTAAAGGTATAAGGAGTAATACCAACAACACCTGCAGCCCTGTCCTGCTGAGAAATGAAACATGAATCCAGTTGCCATATAAAGCCACCAGATACCCATCCTTTCACATCCTTCTCCCATCCCCACCAGAGTAAGCTCCATCTTGAGATATACTGTTCTTCCCTCATACTTCTTGTATATGAGTCCCTAAGACTCTGAAGAACAATTTACGTGTTTTAAACCTTAAATAAATACCATACTTGGCTGGGTACGGTGGCTCATGCCTATAATCCTAGCACTCTGGGAGGCCGAGGCAGGTGGATCACTTGAGCTCATGAATTCGAGACCAGCCTGAGCCAGACCAAGACTGTTTCTAAAAAAAAAAAAAAAATAGCTGGGGCCAGATGTGGTGGCTCACGCCAGTTATCCTAGCTTTCTGGGGGAGGCCAAGGCAGATGGATCGCCTGAGCTCCCAGTTTTTAGACCAGCCTGAGCAAGAGTGAAACCTCATCTCTAAAAATAGCTGGGCATTGTGGTGGGCACCTGTAGTCCCGGCTACTCGGGATCTGAGGTAAGAGAATCTCTTGAGCCTAAGAGGTTTTTTTGTTTGTTTGTTTTGTTTTGTTTTTTATAAGAGACAGAGTCTTACTTTGTCACCCTCGGTAGAGTGCTGTGGTGTTACGGCTCACAGCAACCTCTAGTTCTTGGGCTTAGGCTATTCTCTGGTCTCAGCCTCCTGAGTAGCTGGACTACAGGTGCCCACCACAAAACCTGGCTATTTTTTTGTTGCAGTTTGGCCAGAGTGGGGTTTGAACCCACCACCCTCGGTATATGGGGCCAGCGCCCTACTCACTGAGCCACAGGCACTGCCTTTTTTTTGAGATGGAGTCTCACTATGTCACCCTTGGTAGAGTGCCATGGCGTCACAGCTCACAGCAACTTCCAACTCTTGTGCTTAAGCAATTCTCTTGCTTCAGCCTCCCATGTAGCTGGGACTACAGGTGCCCGCCACAACACCTAGCTATTTTTCATTGTTGTTGGAGTTGTCATTGTTTAGCAGGCCTAGGCCAGTTTTCAATCTGCCATGCCTGGTGTATGTGGCCACTACCCTAATCACTGAGCTTTGAGCACCAAGCTTTTTTTTTTTTTGAGACAGAGCCTCAAGCTGTCCCTCTGGATAGAGTGCTATAACATCACAGCTCACAGCAACCTCTAATTCCTGGGCTCAAGTGAGTCTCCTGCCTCCGCCTCCCAAGTAGCAAGGACTATAGGCGCCTGCCACAAAACCTGGCCATTTTTTGGTTGCAACTGTCATTGTTGTTTGGTGGGCCCAGGCTGGATTCAAACCCTCCAGCTCAGGTATACATGGCTAATGCCTTAGCCACTTGAGCCACAAGCACCGAACCAAGAGCCTTTTATTTTTTTCCTGCAGGGTTTTTTTTTTTTTTTTTTTTTTTTTTGCAGTTTTGGCCAGGGCTGGGTTTGAACCCACCACCTCCGGCATATGGGGCCGGTGTCTGACTCCCTGAGCCACAGATGCCGCCCCCACCCCCCCCTTTATTCTTTTTGATGCAGAGTCTCACTCTGGTGCCCAGGCTAGAGTGCCATAGTATCACTCTGGCTCACAGCAACCTCAGACTCCTGGGTTCAAGCGATCCTCCTGCCTTAGCCTCCTAAGTACTTGGGACTGCATGTGCCCTCCATAACTCTCTGGTGATTTTTCTATTTTTAGTAGAGATGGAGTCTCATTCTTGTTCAGGTTGGTCTCAAACTCCTGAGCTCAAGCGATCATCTTACCTCAGCCTCCCAGAGGGTTAGGATTAAAGACATGAACTGTAGTACCTGGCCTATAATTATCTTTTTTTTCTTTCCTTTTGAGACAGAGTCTCAAGCTGTTGCCCTGGGTAGAGTGCTGTGGCATCAGCTCACAGCAACCTCAAACTCGTGGGCTTAAGTGATCTCTTGCCTTAAGTCATTCTCTTCCCAAGTAGCTGGAACAACAGGTGCCCGCTTCAATGCCCAGCTATTTTTCTGTGGGAGTTGTCATAGTTTTAGCTGGCCCCAGGCCGGATTTGAACCCACCAGCCTCAGTGTTTGTGGCTCGAGTCCTACCCACTGAGCTATGAGCGCTGCCGAATTATTATTATTTTTTTTTTTTGTGGAGACAGAGTCTCACTTTATCACCCTCAGTAGAGTGCTGTGGTGTCACACAGCTCACAGCAACCTCCAACTCCTGGGCTTAGGCGATTTTCTTTCCTCAGCCTCCCAAGTAGCTGGGACTACAGGCGCCCGCCACAACGCCCGGCTATTTTTTTGTTGCAGTTTTGTTGGGGCCGGGTTTGAACCCACCACACTCAGTACAAGGGGCTGACACCCCACTGACTGAGCCACAGGTGCCACCCCGAATTATCTTTTTTTTTTTTTTTTTTGAGACAGAGCCTCAAGCTGTCACCCTGGATAGAATGCTGTGGCATCACAGCTCACAGAAACCTCCAGTTCCTGGGCTCAAGCAAGTCTTCTGCCTCTGCCTCCCAAGTAGCTGGGATTACAGGCACCCGCCACAATGCTCAGCCATTTTTTGGTTGCAGCCGTCATTGTTATTTGGCGGGCCCAGGCTGGATTCGAACCCGCCAGCTCAGGTGTCCGTGGCTGGCGCCTTAGCCTGTTGAGCCACAGGCGCCGAGCCCCGAATTATCTTTTTTAATGGTAAAAATACTACCTAGTCCCGTGACACTGGGTCACATGAAGTAGAATATAAAAGTTCTCTCTACCACATCCGTCTGACTTAGTATCTTGAATTGTCCACGATAATGGCAAAACTGCACACACAGAAGGACTTGAGTTCTAGGGATATGTTGTGGCTTAGCAGAAAATGTCATTGGGGACTTGTCTGGGCACAGTTCTTATTCTGTATTCTTGATTTCCATGGGGCTCTTAGGGCATAAAACTAGGGGTATTCTAGCTGTCCTGGCATCTAGAATGAGGATTTCTTGGTATAAACTTATCTAAAACAATTATTTCCTATTTAAGATGAGTTTTTAAAACAGTATACAAGGTGGCGCCTTGCTCAGTGGGCAGGGCACTAGCCCCATATACCAAGGGTGGTGGGTTCAAACCCAACCCCGGCCAAACTGCAACAAAAAAATAGCCAGGCGTTGTGGTAGGCGCCTGTAGTCCCAGCTACTCGGGAGGCTGAGGCAAGGGAATCGCCTAAGCCCAGGAGTTGGAGGTTGCTATGAGCTGTGTGATGCCACAGCACTCTACTGTGGGCTATAAGGTGAAATGCTGTCTCAAAAAAAAAAAACACAGTATACAAAAAAAGTACGAAAGTGGCCAGGCACAGTGGCTGACACCTATAGTCCCGGCACTTTGAGGATTTGCCCACTTTGCCTGGGCAGTACAATAGCTTGAACTCAGGAATTTGAAGTTGCTGTGAGATAAGATTGTGCCACTAAACAGCAGCCTGGATAACAGAGTAAGACCCTGTCTCAAAAAGTGTCAAAGTAATTTGTGCTCAATGCAGACAACCTGGGTAATAAAGAGGAGGATAAAGGGAGAAATATTCCTTTTATCCAGAAAGAACTTGACACTTTATTGTGTTTAACCAATATTAATTTCTTTCTTTTCTTTCTTTTTTTTGAGACAGAGCCTCAAGCTGTCACCCTGGATAGAGTGCTGGGGCATCACAGCTCACAGCAACCTCCAATTCCTGGGCTCAAGCGAATCTCTTGCCTCTGCCTCCCAAGTAGCTGGGACTACAGGTGCCCACCACAACGCCTGGCCGTTTTTTTTTTTTTTTTTTTTTTTTTGGTTGCAGCCGTCATTGTGGTTTGGCGGGCCCAGGCTGGATTCGAACCCGCCAGCTCAGGTGTACATGGCTGGCACCTTAGCCGCTTGAGCCACAGGCGCTGAGCCTAACCAACATTAATTTCATTTCTGTTATTCTTTGATGCAGTCCACAGAACCTGATTGCCCAGTCTCAATCTGGCACAGGAAAGACAGCTGCTTTTGTCCTAGCCATGCTCAGCCGGGTGGAACCAGCGGACAGATACCCCCAGGTGAGGGCTTGAAAAACCTGGTAGTCCTGGCTTGCCTACCCTGGAAGGGCAGTGCCGCCAGGTGGGGAATTAAAGAGAGGGTTGGAGCTTCTGACATCTTAGACTATGGCTCAGCAGAACAGGTTACTGCCCCAGGCCCAGAGCTGGGTAGAAGTCATTCAGAAACTGCAGCCTTCAACAGTAGCAGTTTTCAAAGGCCTCCACCAAGGCAGGGCTCCCTGCCGAGGGCTTGGGTCTGTAACTGAAAGGTAGGCCTGCTGGTGTGGAGGATACAGGTCTGTACTATTCACTTGGTAATAACAGCAGTGTACTTGTTGCTGAGCTTGTGTCTGTTACTGAGTGGCTCTCCTGAACTCATCCTGTGTGATCTCTCTATCAGTGTCTATGCCTCTCCCCAACGTATGAGCTGGCGCTTCAAACAGGAAAAGTGATTGAGCAGATGGGCAAATTTCATCCAGAGCTAAAGCTTGCTTATGCTGTCCGAGGCAATAAATGTGAGTATAAGGGGTGACACCTGCAAGTGAACAGGGTAGAGTGGTTGAATTTGAAGTTTGAAGATGTCATAAGCTTATTCAACTTCAATTTAGTCTGACCCTGGAGACGAGTGGCATGGCTTTTTAGCAAATTCATTTAAATACCTGCTAATTTGTTAACAGTGTTCTGTCTTAAAACAAGATTTTAAATTGTCAGAAATCACTGCATGCCTTATGGAGGTCTGCACCTTGAAGACTGGGTTTTGAATTTGGCGTCCAGAGTTTTGGAACCTAATACCTAAAGAGGTACTAGGAGTTAGGGTGGCAGGTTGGCTCAGATGCCATTCATTAGAAGTAAGCACAGGCTCTAGTAGGAGTAAATAGCACGTACAGTTCACTTGCTCTCAGCAATATCAGAAATCCTTTCTTCAGGCTCGGCGCCCATAACACAGTGGCTGTGGGCGGCAGCCATATACACTGAGGCTGACTGGTTCAAAACCAGCCCGGGCCAGCTGGACAACAATGACAGCTGCACCAAGAAAGATTGTCTGGCCTTGTGGTGGTCGCCTGTGATCCTAGCTGCTTGGGAGGCTGAAGCAAGAGAATTGCTTGGGCCCAGGAGCTTGATTTTGCTGTGAGCTGTGACGCTACGGCACTCTACTGAGGGTGACATAGTAAGAGTCTATCTCAAAAAAAAAAAAAAAAAAAAAAGAAATCCTTTCTTTAACTCTTTCTTTCACATGTTCTGCAAAAGTAATGTTTATAGTGTGGGTAAAATGGAGGGAGGGGTTTGAAAGATCCTTTAGAAAATGGGTCATGGAAGAGCACACTTTCACCTGTACTGACAGCTGTTCCTTCACAATCTGCAGATCATCAGAATAGCTGGGTGCAGTGGTGTGTCCTGTAGTCTTAGCTACTGGAAGGCTGAGAGACAGGATCCCTTCAGCCCAGGACTTCTGGGCTGTAGTGTACTATGTCGAGCAGGTGTTTGCCCAGTTTGGCATCGATATAACTTCCCTGGAGTGGGAACCACCAGGTTGCAAAAAGTGGAGTGAACTGGCCCAGATTCGAAATGGAGCAGCTCTAAACTCCCATGCTGATGAGCAGTGGGATAGTGCCTGTTAGTAGCCCCTGTGCTCCAGCCTGGGCAACATAGTAAGATCCTGTCTCTTAGGAAAAACAAAAAGATAAAGTTATCAAAATACATAAAACTTCTGCAGATCAATAAGAAAAAAACAAGCTGTCTAATTGGAAAATGGACAAAAGAGGCCCTATTGAACAGACACCTCATAAAATAAGGAATTCAAATGGCTAGTGCACATGAAGGAGGAGAGCCTCACAGTCATTGGAGAAACTGGAACCACTTTCTACCTCTCGTTGGGCAAAAATCAAGACATCTGACAGTACCACGTATTGGTGATTTGTGGAAGAACTGGGAAGCCTGCACACTCCTGGCAGGGAGTAGATAATGGGACAGTCACATTAGGACACAGTTTGGCATTAACAGAAAACTTGAAGCAAGACATCCCTTTAGCCTGGTTTATAATTGCCTAGAGCAGCAGCTCTTAAACTTTATGGTCTCAGCATTGTGTTATACTCCTAACCATTATTGAGAACCCCAAAGTGTTTGGTTTTTATGGGTTGTATCTGTATTTATGTTTGTCATAGTACAAGCTAAAACTGAGAATCTTTTAAATTATTATTATCATTATTATTTATTTTTGGTTTGGGATTCATTGAGGGTACAAAAAGTTAGGTTACACTGGGCGGTGCCTGTGGCTCATTGAGTAGGGCGCCAGCCCCATATAGCAAGAGTGGCAGGTTCAAACCCAGCCCTAGCCAAACTGCAACAAAAAAGTAGCCAGGCGTTATGGCAGGCGCCAGTAGTCCCAGTTACTTGGGAGGCTGAGACAAGAGAATGGCCTAAGCCCAGGAGCTGGAGGTTGCTGTGAGCTATGAAGCCATGGCCCTCTACCAAGGGTGACAGAGTGAGACTCTGTCTCAAAAAAAAAAAAAAAAAAATTAGGTTACACTGATTGCATTCGTTTAATTTTTTGTTTGTTTGTTTGTTTTGGACAGAGTCTTACCTTGTCATACTCGGTAGAGTGTTGTGGTGTCATAGCTCACGGCAACCTCAAACTCCTGGGCTGAAGTAATTCTCTTGCCTCAGCTTCCCAAGTACTTGGGACTATAGGTGCCCAGCACAACACCAGATATCTTTTAGAGACGGGATCTCGCTCTTGCTTGGGCTGGTCTTAAACCTGTGAGCTCAGGCAATCCATCTGCCTTGGCCTCCCAGAGTGCTAGGATTACAGGTGTGAGCCACCGTGCCTAGCCTGTTAAAATATTTATTAATTAAAAAATAATAGCAGACGGTGCCTGTGGCTCAGTGAATAGGGCGCCGGCCCTATATACCAAGGGTGGTGAGTTCAAAACCAGCCCTGGCCAAACCACAACAAAAAAATAGCCAGGCGTTGTGGTGGACACCTGTAGTCCCAGCTACTCAGGAGGCTAAGGCAAGAGAATCACCTAAACCCAAGAGCAGGAGGTTGCTGTGAACTTTGATGCCACAGAACTCTAGTGAGGGTGACAAAGTGATGCTCTTTCTCTTAAAAAACAGAGAAAAAAAAAAACAGGCTCGGCACCCATAGCACGGTGGTTGCAGCGCCAGCCCTATACACTGAGGCTGGCGGGTTCGAACCCAGCCCAGGCCAGCCAAACAACAATGACAACTGCAACAAAAACTAGCTGGGCATTGTGGTGGGTGCTTATAATCCCAGCTACTCAGGAGGCTGAGGCAAGAGAATCGCTTAAGCCCAAGAGTTTGAGGATGCTGTGAGCAATGACGCCATGGCACTCTTCTACCGAGGGCAACATAGTGAGACTCTGTCTCAAAAAATAAGAAAAAAACGGCTCGGTGCCAGCCACGTACACCTGAGCTAACAGGTTCGAATCCAGCCCAGCCCGCCAAACAACAATGACGGCTGCAATCAAAAAATGGCTGGGTTTTATGGCGGGCGCCTGTAGTCCCAGCTACTTGGGAGGTGGAGGCAGGAGACTCGCTTGAGCCCAGGAATTGGAGGTTGCTGTGAGCTGTGATGCCATGGCCCTCTATCCAGGGTGACAGCTTAAGGCTCTATCTCAAAAAAAAAAAAAACCATTAGGCCAGGTGCAGTGGCTCATGCCTGTAATCTCGATATTCAGGGAAGCCAAGATGGGTGGATTTCTTGAGTTTAGGCATTTGAGACCAGCGTGAGCAAGAGTGACACCCTGTCTCTACTAAGAATGCAAAAGCTAAAGCAAGAGAATTGCTTCGGCCTAAGAGTTTGAGGTTGCTGTGAGCTATGATGCCATGATACTCTACTTACTCCACCGTCCTTGACCTCCCAGAGTGCTAGAATTTACAGGCGTGAGCCACCTCCCCTGGCCTCTTTAAAAAAAAAAAAAGACAGTCTTGTTATGTCACCCTCGGTAGAGTGCTGAGGCATCACAGCTCACAAGCACATCACAGCAACCACAAACTCTTGGGCTTAAGTGATTCTCTTGCCTCAGCCTCCTGAGTAGCTAGGACTATAGGTGCTGGCTAGAAATGACTTTTTTTTTTTTTTGAGACAGGTTCTCACTTTGTTGCCCTGGGTAGAGTGCAATGGCATCACAGCTCACAGCAACCTCAAACTCTTGGGCTTAAGCAATCCTCTTACTCAACTGTCCACGTACATTGTACTTCAGGCGCCAGCCACAATGCCAGGATATTTTTAGAGACAAGGTCTCAAAATGGCACAGGCTGGTCTCAACCCTGGAGCTCAGGCAGTCCACCCACCTTGGCCTCCCAGAGTGCTAGGATTACAGGTGTGAGCTGTTGCTCCTGGCCCTAAGAATGATTCTTTTTTTTTTTTTTTTTTTTTGTAGAGACAGAGTCTCACATTATCGTCCTGGGTATAGTGCCGTGGCAACACACTGCTCACAGCAACCCCCAGCACTTTGGCTTAAGCGATTCTATTGCCTAAGCCTCCGTAGTAGCTGGGACTACAGGCGCCTGCCACAGCGCCCGGCTATTTTTTTGTTTTGCAGTTCGGCCGAGGCCAGGCTTGAACCCGCCACCTTCGGTATATGGGGCCGGCGCCCTACTCGCT
>CAUYON010127037.1:0-18633 GCA_963573935.1 Arctocebus calabarensis | reverse complement strand
GATGATGTGCTCTGTACCTTTTTGTTTGTGTCCTCTGGGTCTCAGGTCACCCCAGCAGGGTTGATGTGCACTCTTTGACCTTTTCTTTTGGCTCAGATCCAAACCATCAGCTTTCTTGCTGAGTTTCTGTCCTTTAACTCTGCTTCTGAACAGGAACCTCTGCAGAAAGCTGGCTACAGATCGCCATCTTGGTTCCTCCCTCTGTAATAACTTTTGATTGATCATACATATATATCATCTCTAGCTAATTCATTTATCCTCTCATTCATTGATCCATTCATTCAATTTTCAAATATTTATATGCTCATAAATCATTCATTATCTACAATATATGATTTTATGTCACTTTATTTCTTTTTGGAATGTGTCATATTATTTTCATATTTAAACACTATATTTCCATCTGATCTTGGACAAAGCAAACAAAAACATACAGTAGAATCCATGTTTAATAAATGGTTCTGGGAGAACTGGAAAAGCATGTGTAAAAGACTGAAACAGGATCTTACCTCTCACCACTTAACAAAAATTACTTCACATTGGACAACAGACTTAAACCTCAGACATGTAAGAATTCTAGATGAAAATGTTGGAAAAACTCTAACAGATATCAGCCTAGGGAAAAAATTTATGAAGAACCTCCCCCCACCCAAAGCAATCACAGGAAAAATGAAAATAAATACATGGTACCTGATCAAATTTAAAAGTTTCTGCATAGTCAAGGACAAAATCAATAGAGAAAAAAAGACAACCTACCGAATGTACATGCTACATATCCAATAAAGTTCTACAAAGAACTCAATGAATCAGAAAGAAAAAAGTCAAACAATCACATTAAAAAGTGTGCTAAAGACATCAACAGAATCCAGAATCTGTCCAGAATCTTTTCAAATGAAGATAGACTAATAAGCCATGAACTCATGGAAAAATGCTCTGTGTCTCAAATCATCAGGGAAATGCAAATCAAAACCACAATAAAATATCACCTAACTCCAGTAAGAATGGTTCTTATCAAAAAGCCCCAAACAGCAGATTCTGGCATGGCTGAGGAAAAAAGGAACACTTAAACCCTGTTGGTGAGACTACAAACTAGTACAACCTCTAGGAAAAGTAGTATGAAGATACTTCAAAGAACTAAAAACAGACCTACCATTTGATCCAGCAATCCCAATATTAGGTATTTACCCAAAGGGGGGGAAAAAGACATTTTATAAAAAGGCACTTGCATTGGAATGTTTATAACGGCACAATTAATAATTGCAAAGATGTAGAAACTCAAAAGTGTAGTAGCAATGCCCAGAGATGAGATGAGGAGTAGAGAGGTTCAGGCCAGATTTACTGAAAGGGACAGTGAACTGCTTGGACAGAGCAAAGATGGCATCTGTTCTTAAGGCAATTGGAGGCCTCTTTTTATACTGGGCATAGGAGGAAGTAGATTTTACAACTTTCCAGAAGGTTCTGGTAGGCCAGGGTCTTTCTGGTAGAATACTTAGGGCAGTACACATAGGCTTTCTATTCTAGGAGAATGGGGGGGAGGAGGAAGGGAAACGGTTCGTGTGGGGCCATATTAGGCACCCAACAGAATCAACCTACATACCCATCAACACATATAGATTAATGAAATGTGTATGTACACCATGGAGCACTACTCAGCCATAAGAAAATGGTGATCTAGTATCTTTTGTACCAACCTAAATGGAACTAGAGACTGTTCTTCTAAGTGAAGTATCCCAAGAATGGAGAAACGAACATCACATGTACTCAATACTACATTAGAACTAGCAGATCAACACGTATGTGCAGATACGAAAGTAAAACTCAATACCTCAAAAGTAGGTGGGAGAGGGGAGGAGGGAATGTGTAAATTCATACCTAACTGGTATATTGCACACTTTCTGGGTGAAGCTAACACTCATAACTTTGACTTAAAATGTACAAAAGCAAATTATGTAACCAAAATGTGTATTACCCTGTAATATTTTAAGTCTAAATAAATAAAGACTATGAATCATCTGTTGTACAAGCTTAATAAATTAATGACTGGAACCTCTCTGATGGAGGCTCTTAGAGTTATTTTTACAGATTACTACGAGGACAAATCAGACACCAGGACACATACAAATCTGATCCACCCAGTTTTAATTCAATATTTCTTTTGACTGATAAGTTATTCCAAGAACTTGCTTTATGAACTAATATGATGATTATTAAACTATATGGAGTACTGTACTATTGTTAGACAGTGTTAGCAACTCCTAAGATCTCTTCTTGGTGCACCAGAGCATCTTTATGAAGTTTTCAATGATTTTTGAATCAATATTTTTAGATACATGGAAAATATTATAAAAAGTATAATTTACTGAAAGTTCACTTATAATTAAGAAACTGTGGAGCTTTTAAGGTTATACCTTTGTAATATAAAAATGTTTTAAAATAATATTTAAAGATTTAAAATATAATCTCTGCTTTTAAAGACTCTCATAAGGACTTTACTCCTTTTTAGAAAACATATGTATAATCCTGTGGGAAAAAGAAGAAACTGAAAATAAACAATTCAGTACAAAAATATAGATAATGTCACATTGTTAATGATTAGGTACTAAATAAATGGCTTAGACAAGTGCAATAAGAATTCTAAAAAGGGAAAAACTAAACAAAACTCTGTGGTCTGGAATGGGCTAGCTTTGGGACAGAAAAACAAGATCTTAAAGGGGCATAAGCAAAAATGAAAAAAATAAAAACATCTGAAGAGTGTATTTGCTGACCTGTTGGCTGGAGTGATTGGTTTCTGAAGATAAAGGATGGGAGCCAAATCCAGAAATGCAGGGTGGGGTAAAATTAAGGAGATCTTGAATTCCTGGATAATGAGTTTTGACATTACCTATGGACAATTAAAGCATTTAAAGTTGTTTAGGGGAAAGAAATATGTTGAAGTAAATAGTTGCATACAGTTCATGTATGATAAAGGAGGTGGGGAGAACAGAATAGTTAATAGCTATAAGAAAATTTATTATGGAGTGATGAGATAAGTGACATAATGACAATGGAAAGGATACAAAAGCCTCCAACTAGACAAAGAAAAGAAAGAACTAGGAGGACACAAAGTATATAGTGTCAAAGGTAAGTCCAATTTCTGAAGCTAAAGAAAAATGATAAAAATGAAAAAACTTGCTTCAAACACTCTAGAAGACCTGTAGATAAACAAGTATATCTGATAATTTGATAATACTGGAACCAGAACTCAGTTGTGAGATTAAAAACTCATAAGAATATTCTGGAATTAACTTCAAAGAAATAATATTTGAAACTCTGAAAATAGAGGCTATTCTCCAATGGAGAAACTATCTATAAAGTGATATGAAAAGAAGGCTAACTGAAATTTTGAGAACCTACTTTTAGGGCACAGATGATGAAATAGATGCCAGTATCTCTCTCTCTCTCTCTCTCTCTCTCTCTCTCTCTCTCTCACACACACACACACACACACACACACACACACACAGAATAAATAGTCAAAGGGGGAAGAAAAGAACCAACATGGAAACTAAAGAAAATGTTATTGTCTCTCCTATATTATTATGAAAATCTTTCCTATAATCCATATTTGCCTCTAAGAACTTTAGAATCCTATGACTATCACAAAACATTTATTTTAAAAAAATTTCTTTCCTTTATATAAAAGGTATTAGGCTTCAAGGCACAGTCAATGTCATTATATTTTACCATTATCCATGATAAATCATTCACTATTGATACCTTATTTAGTAATAAACCAAAATGAAAGCAATGATGATTGGAACCAGAAATCATACTATGTTAATCCTAGTAAGGTCTATGCAAGAGCACTTAGTATTATTAAAAATGGGAGGACGTCCTAGTGAGGAATTACCTAGTAAAGAGATGTTGTGAGATGTTGCCTACAGGGCCAAACAGGCAGGATAATACAGCATAGGAATTTAGAATTTCCACACAGATAACAAAGAGACTTTCATTTATCTATTAATGCATTCACTCATTTATTCATTAATTACTGAGTAGCCACTATGTGTCAGGCATTAAGAAGGCAAATACCATAGAACCTCTTTAAGTTGACTACCCAAGGGACTGTAACAAACAGGTCAACATATAGAGATGGTCAACATAAGGAAGCAGGCCTAATGTACTAACACATACATGTGGTGCATGTCTGGGCCATGAAAATTAGATCAACTTAAGGGGATTCTCAATGTAGGAAAGTGATCAACTATGCAGGGTCTATTGTGTCAATAAGACATATCCCTGTTATACAGGGTACCATTGTCCTTAACCAAAACAGATCTGAATATTACAAAAGATAAAAGAGAAATTCCTTAATTATTCCTCTAAAGAGATATAATTTGCCAGTCAGTCAAAATGAAAGCTGGCTTCGTGAAAGAATTCAAATCTGCTATACATTTCTAAGGAGTCTACAAAAAGACTCCTTTCTCATTTCTTCTAATCCAGCTGTGGGAGCTTAATTAGGCCCAGTCTAAAAGTCGTCAGCCTAATTTCATCTAATTACCAATTTCTTCCATGAACTAGAGCATAAAGAACGGATAAATTAATGCTCTAAAGATAAATGAATTTGGATATCATTTGAAATCCAATGTCTTAACCACTTTGGTAGTGAACTCCTGATAATATATAAAATACCAAACCCTGTAGAATTCAAGACTTAAAATTCCTCAGAATGGACAATCATCTGTTCATGATGACACTTACAGACAAATTATATTGATTATTGCAAAGTAACTTCATTTCTCCCAGTCAGAAACTGTGTTTTAGGCAGTGAATCTCAGAAGTTGGTGATCAGCAACTTCAGCAATCATAAAATAACCAATCTTCAAAAGAAAATTTTTGTTTCAAGAAAGCAGAAATTATGCAAAGATTAATTTGAATGTGGATGGAAATTACATGGATGACTCACCTAGAAAGCAATATAAAATACAAAAAACAGTGATATGAAGTGTAACTTTTAAAAATTTGCAAACTAATTTTGAATAGTTATACTATAAATTATTTTAGCTTGACACTGATGACAAAAATGTAATGCAAATTCAAAACTAGATTAGCAAGTTATATAGGCAGAAAATACACTTCAGATACTATAAGAATCAATTTTTGTTCATGTTATTAAGCTAATAACCTGCAGGAAATTAGAAAGTGGGTTATATATTTTAGTCTTCTATAGTTAAGCAATACTTCAAATGAAAATAGTCCCTTAAAAAAGCAGAATAAGAAATTCAATGGGGCACTGCAATTTCTTTAACTTCTTACTTTACTTTTTTTTTAATTTGGGAAATGAAGCCAAAAGATGCAATGAAAGAACTGCATAGCAAACTGCCCCACAGCATATCTATGGCAAATTACAAGAAAATGTAGAGAATTTCTAACAATATGTTAAAATATATATGTGTGTGTATGTGTGTGTGTATATATATATATAACTAAATAAAGATATTTTTAAAGAGAGATGGTTATAACTGTGAATATAAACTAAAAGCTGATTGGTATTTCTCAACATTGAGTAAGAGTTTGCTCTTTGCAGCAGGACTATCAGAGTCATTATTAAAGTAAGCAAATCCATACTTTTTCTTTAAGGGAGTACTATTCAATTTAATTTTCCTGTCATTATTTTGTTAGACTTTTCCTTTTAAGAGGTTTCTCGATAAAACTACTAATAGAAAAAACTAGCCAGGCATGGGGGTGTATTCCTATAGTCTAAACTAGTCAGGAGACTGAACCAAGATGATGGCTTGAGCCAAGAGTTTGAGGTTCCGGTGAGCTATGATACTATGACACTCTATCCAGGACAACAGAGTAAGACTAAGTCTCAAAAATAAATAAGTAAATAAATAAATAAAAGGAAAGAAAAACCTACTAATAAAAATTTACTTTATTCTTAGAAAAATTTAGAAACTGATATTTATAATTTAAAATACTAAATGCTAGAGAAATTGTAGAAGCTACATAATAATAGAATTTATTATTATTTACATTTGTTTTCACAAAAGTATATCAAAATATTAAAAGCTTTATAACATAAGTTTAACCACAATAGAAAAAAATACTTTAAAATATTGTATATAGTAAAACATTATGGAAGTGGCTATGGAATCTCATATCTGAACATTGTCAGGAACACATTTATCTTGTGTTGTTTAAATGAAGCCAGATTGAAGGCTTAAAGTTGAATTAGGTAAAAGCCAATAATCCCTATCCACCAGTCATGTCTGTGAGTTCTCTAATCAAAGACTCCACAATATAAGAAAGGAGAGCCTGGAAATGTATAACATTCCTTATACCACAGATAATCAATGTATATATGAAACAGCATACTGATGGAAAAGAGTCTATAATAACATTTAATTGTGAAGAAAAAGTAAAATATACATAAAAAGATAAGGCATATAAAAGGTAGAAATCTCAGAAGAAATTTTTAAACTGATTTTCTAGTCAGCTGAGTCAATTATCTTAAATTTGAATAGTACATAAATATTTATGATTATAATTTCTAATATATTACATATACTTCATATACAGGTATACAATGGTTCACATTCCATATATATTTTTAATATATGTCTATATATTAGTATGTATATGTAAACTTTAAATACATATCAGTTTTTTTAATTAAAATGAATCTCACCAGGACTTTCAAATCAAAACAATGCATTCATGTTCTAATGTAAATTAACAGAGATCTTAACATTTAATCAGGTAGCTTCCACACAGGGGGGTGGGAATGGGGTGCCCTTCTTTCCACCCAGTACTGGCAGATAAGGAGATGCAAAGAAAAAAAGTATTTAGCCCTCATTCTCACAGAGTTCCCATTTTAGAGGGGGTAAGTGTAGTGTAAATAAGTAATTATGGCGTGCATGACAGATGCTAAAATAGAGGTTTGTGCATACCGTTTCCATAGATCATGCTGAAATGAGTTATATAGGTTTGTGGCCCAGGGGAAGATGAGAGCTACAGGCACAGCCAAAGGAATGTGAGGATCAGAGCTCCCAAGGAAAGCTACAGCAGAGTTCACTGATAAAGTTGAAAAATGAATTACTAAATTACATACTGAACCTACCCAGGCAGGTTTTATTTTCAATAGAACTTCCATTTGTTGCTGGTATTATCATCATGCAAAAAGTTCTCATCTTACAACAAAAGCTGCCCAGTACTTTTCAAGCATAATAGAGTACAACCCATGTAATGTTTCAAGTCAATACTGATGACATCAGCCCAAAATCAGACACAACCAAGTCATCAGCACCATAGGGAATGAAAAGGAGCCATTTATCTTTAAAAGCCTTTTAAATATTCAGTAGAGCTAACGCTATTAAGAAATAAGGTAGCATTAGTTCAAAGTCTTGGGAAATAGACCTGCCCTTTCCTTTCAATACTTGTGCATTTAAAATATTGCTACCACATTTGGTGTTCTTCACAAAGCAGCTGACAAATCATTTCTCCAAACAGGCAAAAAGGGTTGAAATTAGAATTTAAAACAAGACTCAGGAGGAAAAATAAAGGGGAAGGGTATCTTCTTTTTTGATACTACATAAATGCAGTCTTAAAATATTTGCTTCTTTTTGTTATATGAAACAGATTTAGAAATAACTCATATACAACAAAATTAAAATCTTATGAATTTTTTAATTGCATAATAAATGTTTTTTAGCAAGGACTTATTTTTAAGACTTTTTTTAGCTTTTATCAATCATAGTATATACCATATCTTTTCTGAAAATACCCCTTGATCATTTTCCAGTTAATTATTTTCAGTTTTACATATTTAGAAAGCATTTGCTAAGGTTTCTATATTGTTTCCTTTGAGGATTAATATAATAATGTTTATATGGTCTGTTCTCATTAATATCTACACATCCATGGTAAGTCTATTTTTAGATCTTTGAGTATTCTCCAAACGTCTTTCCAAAATGGATGTAGATTTTATCTCCTTTTATTCCTAATAAAGATAAAACTTGATATGTACTTAATGCTACTATGTCAGAAACTATGTCCTTTGTGTGCATTTGCACATTTAACTCTGCTTATGATCAGTCTGAATGCATAGTTGAGGTCAGTGGTACACAGAGAGGTTGAGTAACTCACAAGAAGTCACAATATTACTAAGTAGTGGAGCCAGGATTAATCCCCCTGGTCTGGCACAGACCATTGTACTAAATAGCCTGTCACAATTATTAGACAGCTGTCTTCTCCTTTGCCTGGTGCCCACATGAATGTGAGCCACAGCACACTCTCTGTCTCACCACAGCAGTCAGACCTTTGTTTCCCTCAAATGGTCTGATGTCCACTTATGTCTCCAGACTCATTGCAGACACTTCTCTAATTTTCCTCTCTTAGATCTACTGGCTTCATTCAGACCCTCCAAAAATCTCTTCTGCTTGCCTAGAGGACACATACTGTTTCTTGAGTCATCCATGTCCCTTTCTTCCTGTATGCCTATTCCCTCTTCCTTATGTGTTTTACAGCTCCCTTCTTCCACACATGCTTCTCCAGCTCTTTCTCATCTCACACTATTTGCAGCACATGGCACAAGTATGACTAACAACTAAATTATGCATACATATTGGATCCCACGTTGGATGCTGTCTCCCCCTTCTAACTCTCATGCCCATGAGAAGGGGCCATGTCTTTCATATCCCCAGTGCCGTCCACAGAGTAAGGACACAGTTAATATCTGTTGAGTATTATGGGATGAATTGTTTTTATCCTCAAAAAGTCATTGAAGTCCTAAACTCCAATGCCTCAGGAAATGACCATATTTGGAGATAGGATATTTAAAAAGGTAATTATGGGAAAATGAGGATAAGGTGAGCTCTAACCCAGTGTGACTAGTGTCCTTAAAAGAAAACATTAGGACAAAGATAAAACAGAGAGAGAGACAACCATGTGAGGTCACAGAGAGAGGATGACCATCTATAAGCCGAGGAGAAAGGCCTCAGAGGAAGCAAAGTCTGCTGACACTTGATCTCAGACTTCTAGCCTCCAGAACCGTGAGAGAGTACATTTATTTTGCTACGTCACCCATTCTGTGGGACTTTGCTATGTTAGCTCTAGCAAACTAACGCTTTGGATAATTGACATTCTCTATGTCAGACTGGCCCTCTTCAGCTCTGATTTCTATCACTTTGCCTGTCAAACTACCACTTATTCTTTACCATATTTTATCCACAAGTCTCTGTCCTTTTTGTTGTCTCTTTTTGACTTAAAGTAACTAATAGACTAGAATGTCTATGCAAATACCTTATTGTCTTTACTAGTATTATTTATTACTTCCACCAAGGTGATTACAATGATGTAAGCTTTCCTGCACACTTTTTAACCTCTAAGTCTGTGCCTATCCCAGACATCCATATAATACTTTTGAATATTAGGTGTGGAAACCATTGATGAGCAAATGAGAGAACTTCTCCCAGCTGCTGCAGGCCCATAAATTCAGGTGAGCTCATTATTTTCTTTTCTGATATGTAATGTTGCTCTAGAAAATTATCATTTAATCAGCAGTAATGACTCTCATATTTCTACTGCACTGCTTGCTAATCTCCCTACCTAGTGTAAAGAGGAGGTCTTTAGCAAAGCAAATACAATCTCAGGTTAGAAATAGAGCTCTGCAGAAAGAAAGGACCTTACCCCATCTTCTATTGTCACAGAAGCACAATATTAGCCTTTAATAGTCACAGAAGCAAAACAATAATTGTACTCTGTCTGATGGACTAAGTATGATTATCCTTGGAAGGTAGTTAAATGGAGGAAATGATTAATTTGGATTTGTTAAGTTTATATCACTTATATCCCTTGGTCCATTTGGAGTGTTGCGCATTTATCAAAAGCCTGTGTAGTTCCAACTCTGTTCTCTCTCCTCTCTCTCCATCCTCAACGAACCACCCTCCTGATTACTGTTCTTTGCTTATTCCTCTTCTAGCTCCTTAAGAAGATTAAGCTCCTTCCCACCTCAGTGCTTTGATACATGCCATTGCCTCTGGCCTCTGCCTACAACCCCTTTCCCTGTGTTTTTTGCCTGATAACTTAGATGTTAAGGCTCTTTTCACTGCTGGCTTCTGGAGGAAGATTTCCTTAGACTTCTCAGGACATAATAGGTCCCACAATGAGTTACATATTAGTTCCAAAAGTATAGATGGTATTTTTTCTCAGAGCACTGGTCACAACATAAAATGTTTGGGTTTATAAACTATAACTTGTTGGATTTGTCCCTAATATTTAGAAGGGCAAACACATAGACCACTTTTTTTTTTCAGACTCTCAATTATACACATAGATGCAGAGGATGCCACAAAGCGTTTCTGTCTCCTTCCTGACTTTTTTTTTTTGAGAATGATTCTCACTCTGTCCTCCTGGGGTTGAGGGTCGTGGCATCATCATAGCTCACAGCAACCTCAAACTCTTGCCTCAGCTTCCCAAGTAGCTGGGACTACAGGTATGGGCTGCTACATCCAGCTAGATTTTTAATTTTAGTAGAGATGGGGTCTAGCTCTTGCTCAGGCTGGTTTCGAACTCCTCAGCTCAAGCAACCTTCCTGCCTCAGCCTTTCAGATTATGAGTTATAGGCATGAGCCACCATGCTGGTCTTTTTTCCTCCCTTTAAGTGACTGATGAGTCACACCCAGGCCTCCTCTCTGGATCTTTTGTTTTTTCTTTCCTCTGGGAAGTTACTTGGCCCCACAGCCTTATCATTACCATCCGCTGATCACTCTTCTTTTCTCTCAACCTCTGGCTAACACAATCCATCAAATGATTACACTAGATTTCCTTTAGTATTTGTGGGTAGGTGGTAGAAGGCAGAAGGACTGGTAAGTCAGGAAGGTTCCAGACCAGAAGAGCAGTAATTAGCCAGGGAGAAACATCTGAAAGACAAAGAGATCTCTCTCTGGGCAGTATTAGCCACCTCTTATAGCATAAACCAAGAAAAAATAATTCAAGAGTAGTTTTTGCTACTGTTTCTTGAGTTTATTCCCTCTCTAATTTACTTTTCTAAAATACACAAAGGACCCCAAATTCTTCTTCTTTTTTTTTCAATTAAGTCATTTGTACATAGATCATACATACATTTGTGCCATTATGTATTTTGATGTGTTGATTAAATTCTTCTTGAAACTTTTCAGTGGCTTCCCTTGCCGTGTAGGGTAATATAGGATAATGTTCACACTTTCAACGTGACAGACAAGTTCTTCTACTGTCTCATGAAATGATTTTGATCATCTCTCTAGCTTCACATACTGCTACTCTCTACTTGGGTAATTAGTGGTCTGCTCAAAACTTTCCGAAAGGAGTTATCTCCTTTACCAACCTTGCCCTCTCCTCTCCACCTGGATAACTCTTATTTCATATATTAGAAACCTATTGAGAGGCTTTCCCTTTCATGAGGTCTTCCAAGATTCTTACCTAAAGAAGAATAAGGGAAGAACATTATAGGCCTGAGCCAGATACAGTGGCTCAGGCCTATAATCCTAGCACTTTAAGAGGATTAGGTCAGTGGATTGCCTGAGCTCAGGAGTTTGAGACCCAGCCTGAGTAAGAACGAGACACCTATCTCTAAAAAACCATAGCCAGGCATCATGGCAGGCAACTACTTGGGAGGCTGAGGCAAGAGGATTGCTTTAGCCAAAGAGTTTGAGGTTGTCGTGAGCTATGACACCATGGCACTCTACCAAGGGTAACAAAGTAAGACTCTGTTTCAAAAAAAAATTAAATATGTGTACACTATAGGTGGGGCCACACCTATGGTGCATCTTAGAAGGGTACAGGCGAACCTTGCTAAATGCAGAATACAAATGTCTTCATATAATAACAGAGAAATTGCTGGGAGGGCTATGTTAATCAAGTTGATGAAAATAGATAAGATTGTATATGAAGCCAGCATATTGTACCCCTTGATTACACTGTTGTACACAGCTATGATTTAATGATAAAGATAATTTAAAAAAAGATAAAATTATACCATACCGTCAAATTATCAGCTAAAAATTATAAGATACTAATGGTGTTTCAGCTTCTAGTTCAAATGTGTTTATATATATACATAATTTAAGTCTTTTAGCAACCCTTTTGATAGATAGGAAATTAAGGTTTTCAAGTGAAGTAACTAATTCAAGGTCTTGCCTATAAGGGTGGAATGGGGATTTGAATCTGAGCATTCTGGCTCCAGCATCCATGGTATGTCCTATGACCCAATTTACTTCACTGTTCTATGTGTTATATAAATACCCATTAACTGTTTGTGCATATATCACACAGAATTCCAGTAATTCTTGGGGTTTTTTTGTGTTCCTTACAAGACTGAGTGCTCCAAGCCCAAGAATTAATTTGCTTTAATTTTGTACAACCTCAACATTAACATAGTCGTTGCTATATAGTAATATTTGCTGAATTTACCTTCAATGCACTTTATACAAATCTTGGAGGCTGGCTTCATTGCTTGATCAAATTCCATGACTTCTGTCTTATCTTTCAACTAAGGATTAAAATGTTAATCTTCTCAGTATAAACAGATTTAATTATTGCAGTTATGTTTCTGTGTCCAGAGGTGAAGAGTATGTGTTCTTAATAAATCAAACTGATAAATGAACATAGTACAGTTATAAGGTAGATTATTTCTTGCTCCAGAAATATAAACATTGCCCTGATCCTATGCTACCAGATTTCAAGTCTTCCATATCCATGGATGGAGAATCAGTTGAGAAAAATATCCTCCAAAGAAACTTAATGTGATCAGAGAAATAATCTACAAGGAGTTTATTGGGTGAGGAATAAACCATTCTCACATACTAAGAGTTTCTCAAACAAACTAATAAGAAGCTTTAGGAACTCCCAGAATTGGTGATCTTTGACTCCTTAGGGAGATATTTAAGGAATTTAGTAAGTCTCAGGGTTAAGTCTTGGAGATAAATTGAATGTTGGGGTATAAGAGAGATGGCCGTGATCGTTTGGATGGAGGTGCCAATAATCAAGAAGAAAAAACACAGGATGAAAACCAAACCATATCTACTCCCCAAAACCAAGAAGGAGGACAAAAGAATGGAAGAAAAAATGAATTATTCTCCTTCTTTTAATGCACATCTCTTCATTTGGGAATGACATAAGTCGAACCTGAACTAATTTATAGAAAAAGAGAACCATGTTGGCTTCAGTTACCAAATCTTGATAAGTTAGGTGAAAAATTAGATTTAAGCACAGCTGAAAGCAGGAACTTACAATCATTGTGCTAGATATAATTTGCATGTAGTGACGTGCAAGAATACTAATTTTACTGTCCTATGTAACACACATTCCTATGAATCAGTGGAACATTTTCATCATCCCAGAAAGTCCTTTAGTATTCTCCTTTTAAAAAACATATGCCCCTTGAAAATATTTTGAAGAAAAATATTCACACAGTTTCAATCATTGTAGCTAGACACAGCTATTCTGATTTCTAGAACCATACATTTGTTTTGCTTATTCTAGAACTTTTATGAATCAATTTATGCAGTATGCACTTTTATGACTGGCTTCTTTCACACAGCATGTTTTTGGGATTCATGCATGTTTTTATGCTTATAAAAAAATGTTTCTTTTTATTCCTGAGTAGTATTGCAGTGTATGAAAATGGTAAATTTACTTATTCATTCTCTTATTGATATACATCTGAGTATTTCTAGTTTTTTTAGTTGTTATGAATAAAGTTGCTATAAACATTCTTGTAAAAATATATATTTTATATATATATATTTTCCCCCTAGGGCCTGGTGGAGGGACTTGCTATCCTGGCAAGTGTGGTCCCTAAGCACAGTGCCAGACAGCAGAGGAGCCAGACAGAACCCTGGGGGCAGTGCATTTTGGAAGTTGTAGTTTTCTTTTCTTTCTTTTTTTTTTTTTTTATTGTTGAATCATAGCTGAGTACATTAGTGCAATCAAGGGGTACAATGTGCTGGTTTCATATACAATCTGAAACATCTTCATCAAACTGTTTGACATAGCCATCATGTCATTTTCTTAGTTATTGTATGAAGACATTTGTATTCTGCATTTAGTAAGTTTTGTCTGAACCCATCCAAGATGCACCATAGGTGTGGCCCCACCATTTACCCTCCTGTAAAATATTTTTTAAAGTTATATGTTGTTAATCCTCTGAGATAAATACTTATGAGTGTAATTTCTATTCAAAATGTGCCTGTAGGTCACCAGCCAGCTCTCTCAAGACCATTTGTCAAATAGGGAGTCTTTTCCCCACTGAATGTTTTCAATTGGCTTGTTGAAGATCAAATAGTGGTAAGTAGTTGGGTTCATCTCTTGGTTCTCTATTCTGTTCCAAAAATCTGCCTCTCTATTTTTGTGGCTGTACCATGCTGTTTTGATCACTATTGACCTGTGCAGTCTCAGGTCTGGTAGTGTGATTCCTTCTGCTTTGTTTTTATTTCTAAGTAATGTCTTGGCTATTCGAGGTTTTTTCTGATTCCATATAAAATGAAGTATTATTTTTTTGAGATCTTTAAAATATGACAATGGAGCTTTAATAGGAATAGCATTAAAACTGTATATTGCTGTGGGTAGTATAAACATTTTAACAATGTCGATTCTTCCCAACCATGAGCATGGTATGTTTTTCCATTTGTGGAACACACTCTTCTTAGCAAAGTATCTCGAGAATGGAAGAAAAAGTATCCACTGTATATAGCCCTACTATGAAGCTAATTTATAGCTTTCATATGAAGGCTATAACCCAATTATAGCACAAGAAGACAGGGAAAGGGGTAAGGGAGGGAAGGCGAGGGGGAGGGTGTGTGGAGAGAGGGTAAATGGTGGGATCACACTTATGGGCATCTTAGAAGGGACAGATGAAGCCTACTAAATGCAGAACCCAAATGTTTTCACACAATAAATGAGAAAATTCCATGAAGGTTATGTTGAACAGTTGGATGAAAATATTTCAGATTGTATATGAAGCCCGCACACTGTACCCCATGATTGCACTAATGTACACAGCTATGATTTAATAAAAAATAAAAATTAAAAAATAATGTGCCTATATGTTCACTTTTTAAAGTATGTTAAAACTCAACCAACTACAAAAGTAAACAGTAAGAGAGGAAGTAAGGAAGACAGGATATATGAAGTACCCAGAAAACAATCAATAAGATTATAGGATAAGTCCTTATCTATCAATAATTAACTTGAATTTAAGCAGATTGAACTTTCCACTTAAAAGAGATAGATTGTCTGGATTATAAAACAAAACAAAACAGAGTGAAACTACATAAGACATGACTATATATGCTATCTAAGAAACATACTCCATTTGTGAAGACACACACAGATTAAAAGTAGAGGGGTAGAAAAAGATAATTTATGCAAATAGAAACCAGGCTTTTGTTACATTAAATAAAATGTACTTCAATTAAAAAAAACTGTCATAATAAACAAAAAAGGGCATTAGATAATAAAGGGATTGATTCACAATGAATACAACAATTATAAATATATATGTATCCAGATATATACAACAGTTACATCTACAAGGAAAGATAGACTCTGATACAGTAATAGTGGAGGACTTTAACATCCCATTCTTGGCACTGAAAATCAATGAAGAAACATTGGATATAATTGGACAATAGAAAGAATGGACTTAACTTGTATTTATGGAGCATTTCACCCAACAGATACAGAACATACCTCTTTTAATTAGCACATGACACATTCTCCAGATTTGATCAAGTGTTAGGACACATAAAAAGTATATAGAAACTTAGAAAAATCAAAATATGTCAAATATTTTTTCTTGTTATAATTCAATAACCAGAGGAACATTTGAAACTATGCAAATACATGGAAATCAAACAACATGCTTCTAAACTACAAAGAAGTTAAGGCAGAAAATAAGAAGAAAATTTTAAAATGCTTTGAGATAAATAAAAGTCGAAAGATAAAATATCAAAACCTATGGCATATGGCAAAAGCAGTACTAAGAAGGAAGTTTATGGCAATAATGTCTACATCAAAAAATGTCAAAAGATTTCAAAGAAGCAATCTAATAATGTACCTTGAAGAATAGAAAAGTAGGAGAAAAAACCCTTCAAATTAGTAGAAGGAAAGAAATAATAAAGGTCACCGGAGAAATAAAATTGAGACAAAATAGAAAAGAGCAACAAAGTAAAAGTTCTTTTTAAAAAGAAACACATAATCCACATACCATTACATAGACTAATAAAAAAAGATTGAAAACCCAAATAAAATCAGCAACAAAAGGGAAGACTTCATAACTCATACCACAGAACTTAAAGGAGCCTTAGACACTACAATGAATAACTATAAGCCAATGATGCATTTTTATTTGTTTTGGGATCCATTGCTAGAGAGCTGCTGTGCTCTTTAGGGGATGTCTTTTCATTCAGATTTTTCATACTTCCAGAGTTCTTACACTAATTTCTTATCATCTGGAGTAGCTGTTGCTTCTTATGTTGATTTTTGGATTTCCTTTTGGTTTCATGGGGCTGCCCCCTTTACACTCTTAAGGATGTGTCTTAGCATATGTTTAGTGTGAGTTGGTTTTGCTTGTGAGTACATTGATGGGGATCTAGGTTCTGGATAGATATCCTTATAACCAAGGTATAAGGTGGTGGTTTTCTCAATTGTTAGTTATTTGGAAGGTGTAGTGGTGGGTATACTATGTATATGAGCAGATTCTTGTTCTCTTGTTGACAAAAGAACATGGAGATCTTTGAAATCCTTTCTCTTTTCCTAACTCTGTGGTCTTCTTAACAGTGTAAATTATATTGTGATGCCCACTCTAATCTCTGAGATAGTAGGTGGTGCTTGCAGGTAAGAGTTAGCCATGCCACTTTCCATGAGTTTCCAAGTTGTTCAGAAATTGATCTCTGCTTATATCTTACTCCTTATTGTTCTACTCTACAACTTCTTCCCATGGACTCTCCAATATGTTTTAATGCATTTCTATCAGAATTACACCTTTTTTGTTTTTAATCTAAAACTTTTTCTTCTTTCTGAGATGACCTGGTGACCAAAGTCTCTGGTCAATAATCTTGCTGCTCCCTCCTAAATATTTTCTGAAATTCTTAAGGAAGAAATATGGATCATTGATTTTTGTAACTTTCTTCTTTGGTAATGTATTTATTTGTAGCTACCCTTTTCCCCCTAAGAACTGCTTTACCTATAATCCATAATTGTTTATATGTTGTATTTTTTTTCATTTACTTGCTAATATTTTATACTTTCCTTTGTGCTTTCTCCTTTAACTCATGGCAATTTTCAAGTATTTTTAAAATTTTTAAATATTTGGATTTTCTCAAAATATACTTCTGTTGTTTTCTAACTTAAGTTTATTAACATATTCATACTTAATAGGATCTTATATTCCTTTCTCATTATCAAGTTTATATGGTAATTTAGATACTGTTAAAAACATTTCTTATGGCACAAGTCTGCTGACTTTTTCCAGTTGCTTTCTCTGAAAAAAATTTATTTCATCTTTATTTTTGAATAGCATTTTCACTGAATATAGATTTCTAGTTTGACTATTTTTCTTTCAGCATGTTAAAGATACCTTATAGTCTCCATAACTTTTCTGATTTAAAGTTTATTGCAATTTTTTTTTGTTGTTTCCATATAAAGTATATATTGTATGTTTTCCTTACTGGCTGCTTTTAAGACAAAAAAAAAAAAAAACAACCTTTGTATTTTGGTGGTTTAGGATTACGTGTCTAGGCATGGTTTTCTTCATATTTGTGATGCTTAGAGTTTCTTGAAATTTATGGACCTATGAATTGACATTTGTGATGGGGAGAATAATGCCCTTCTAAAAAAGATGTCTGTAACTTAATCTCTAGAATGTGTACATACATTAGATTACATGCCAAGGGGCAGCTAAGGTTGAAGATAAAATTAAGATTATTAATCACTGATTAAAAAACAGTGAAATTATTGAAATTATCCTAGATTAACTATATGAACCCAATGTAATTACTACATAAAAGTCAGTAGAAACAGACACAGAGATAACTCAATGTTAGAGTTATCACACAGACTTTAAAATAACTATAACTATGTTAATACATTCAAAAGTTGAACAAAGAGGCAGAAGAGTCAATGTTATAGTCATGGGAAGATTTAGTAAGTCACTACTGGTTCTGAAGATGGAGGAGAGAAATAAGTCAAGGAAGGTGATCAATCTCTAGAAGCTAGAAATTGGAAGAAAATAGATTCTCCTTTAAGGACTCCAGCAAATAGCACTTCCTTAGAGACACCTTGATATTAGCACAGTGAGAGCTATTTAGGCTTGACATTCATAACTGTAAGATAAAAAGTTTATGTTGTTTAAGTAACTAAGTCCATAGTAATTTTCCAGCCTTAAGAAAACTAATATTATATCTCTTGTTAATTTTGGAAAATTCTTGGCCATTATTCCTATTTCTTCTCTATATTCTCCCTTACTTTCTTTTTTTTTTCTTTTTTTTTTTTTTAAATTTTATTTAATAAAAAATCTGTACATTGGTGCAATCAAAGGGCCCAATACATATACATTCAGAAATGTTTTGATCGTACTGTTACAGAAAGCCTTCATGGCATTTTCTTAATCACAAA
>CAUYON010127035.1:0-17798 GCA_963573935.1 Arctocebus calabarensis | reverse complement strand
AGCTGGGACTACAGGCGCCCACCACAACGCCCGGCCATTTTTTGGTTGCAGCCGTCATTGTTGTTTGGTGGGCCCGGGCTGGATTCGAACCCGCCAGCTCAGGTGTACGTGGCTGGCGCCTTAGCCTGTTGAGCCACAGGCGCCGAGCCACTTTTATTGAGTTCTTGTTTTAACTGATTTCTATGCAGAGTATTTTATATGCATACCTCATTTGATTCTATTAAACTCTTATTTTGCAGATGGGAAATTTGAGACATGAAGATACTAAGTATCTTGCCTCAAAATGAACAAGGTCGTAATAAGTATTTGAACCTATTTCATTTGACTACTATACCTCCATTCTTAACAAAGTTGTAGGAATTACAGAAATCAGAGTCTAAATATGGGTAAACATTTGAAAAAAATAATCTTAACCCAATCAAAGAGGAAAATAATTGTTGCAAATTTAATTGATTCTAAACATTGGTTGTTCATTTTAGGTTTTGATGTTTTTCTCTCTTTCTTTGAAGGTCTGTACCATATTTTAAATATGAAGTTCAATCTAGTTATTGCAAAGATGCCATAAGGCATTAAATCAGAAGTATCATGAATTATTTGAAAGTTTCTTTTGATCTCCGTTGTGAAAACAGCATGATCTCATTTTGTGTCAATCCTCTGGATTTATTTTGGAATCTTAACCTATTTAGAACAACTTTTTGTTGTCTCGGTTTCTAAATGTCAGTTTTAAAAAGCCCTGAAACTCATAATACTTGACACTTGGGAAAAGTGACTTGAGATTTGGCAAATATTAGACAATCAAAAATGGAAATAAACATTTCATTGTTTGTGAATCATGTTTCCTTAGAAAAAGTGACATGTTGCATTCTGCATCAATAAATATATACAGCTCTTAACAAGAGAAGTGGCGTCCTATTCTATCTTCAGCTTGGTGAAGCATTATCTGGAGTATTACGTTCTACACGGAGCACACACTTTCAAAGGGTCATTTGAAAACTGAAAACTTCCAGAGAAAAATGTCAATGATGACAAGAGGATAAGAAATCTGTCATATTAAATGTGTTTGAAGGCATACACAACCTTTAAAGTGGAAATATAAATAAGATAAGATAGATGTTTAAAAACTTTGAAGTACAGTCTATTATGTCAAGGAAATAATTATAGTCTGTATGCCTCCAGAATAACAGAATAGGATGAATGTCTGAAAGCTGCCCCACGCCTGATTTATAACCATTTAACAAAGACAATTACCTCCCTAAAATTAAAGCTGGCAAAGATACTCATCTGTGAATTACGTTAGCTAGTAATTGATTCACTCACACATAGACCATTTTCTGAAGACTTCTCTGTGGCGGGCACTGCTGAATATAAAAACTTCCTCTGCTAAAAGTAGAAACTATTGTAAAGGTAGGAGGCAGGAGAATAGATCAATGTAGGAAACAAGATAATATGATAAAAAGTACCTGAGTAATGATGGAACTGTTGTACACAGGATGTCCAAGGAAGGTCTGATCCTTGAGTTGTGAGCTAAAATATAAGAAAGAACCACTTCTGTGTTTTGGACTAAAGTGTGTCATCCCCCGAAATTCATATGTTGAAGCCCTTATCTTCAAAGGATGATATTTGAAGATGACAACTTTAGAAAGCAATTATGTTTAGATTAGATTATAAGGTGGGGCCCAAGTGATAGGATTATTGTCCTTCAAAGAAGAGACAGAAGAGCGAGCTTGTTTTCACTTTTTCTCTACTATATGAAGACAAAAAGAGAAAGCAGCTTTTTGCAAGCCAGACAGAGAGCCAAAAGAAGCCACAGAAGCTAGTCCCAGGATCTCTGGGCTCCAGCCTCTGTAACTACAGGAAATACATGTGTTATTTTAGACACCCAATCTACCAATCTACACCATTTTATTAGGGCAGCCTAGGCTGACCAAGACACTATGTAAAGATCCAGGGAAAACAAATGAACCAGTGTAAAAGAAGACCATTAGGTGACAATCAGCTGCAAATTTCAGAACAACTAAAAAAGCAAGGCTACATTGTATGACTAGAGAGAGACAAAGATGATTTGGGGTCTGAGACACAGGCAACTGACTTTCTCATCCCCTGAACTCTTGAACAGGGAGTAAGGTAAACTCTTAAGACAATGTCTCCAGTTAATATCCCACAAGACTCTGTTTTAAAATTCTTGTGAGGAATACATTTTTTGAATCCCAATAAATATTTTATTGCCCACAAGGAAGAAAATAAAGAAGGAAATTTAAGATTCATGTGGCACATTGCACGTCCAAGATAGTGACGATAAGATTTTCCATGTCACATGCTTTCAAATGTGGTATTTATACTCTTCCCATTGAATAAATGGACCGTGTTCTCCTCTTGAATGTTTGAAATGCAGTGAAAAGTTACATTGTATGAATTCCAAAGTTAGGTCCAAAACAGGGGTACATCTTCTCTTTGGTCCTTTTCGGGATGTTTGTTCTTAAAATTCAGCTGTCATGATGTGAAGAAGTCTAACTCACGTGGTAACATGTAAAGGAAAAATACCATGAAATCCTTCCCGCCTCAGCCACGTGTTGACTGGAACCATGAGTAAAATCCTAAGTGAGAATCGTAGGGGAATTGCTAGACCAGTCAGGCCCAGAACATGAGAAAGAAGAGAAAAACTATTACTGCTGTTTTAATCAACTAATTTTGTGAGGATCTTTTTGGTGTCAACTAATTTTGTGAGGATCTTTTTGGTGCAGTGACAAATAATTGCAATGATCCACATTAATTTATTACAACATAAGTTATACCTAGTTAGCATTATCTAATTTATCCCTGTAAGTATGTGTTCTAAGATCCAAATGATTTTTGATTTCTTTGGTGGCATCAAAGCAAATCTATTTCCAAATATTATTTTCTAAAATGTTTCAGAAAGTTTTATAATGTTGACATCTTTTTAACCATAGTTTTCTTTTAAACTTTGCTGTTCTTGTTTGGAATTCTCTTTATCCTTTATTTGCAGACAATTTGCAGTGGATATTTATTGTAACTCTTTAGTCTCACTATAACTCAACTGGATTTTCGTGTAATCATCTGAAATTGTATACTGTAATCTACTGCTATTGATTCCTTTATCCTGCTTTATGTACTACGCTTTTCCTTTTTATTGATTCTTGCTAGGTTATTGCTTCATATGCTTTGATATGATTTCAACTTTTCATTTCTTTTTTACTCCATACTCTGAAATGCCATCTTTCAAATTCACAAGAATTTCAAATCATAAGTATGAATAAAATGATAATGTAGGTTGAATGTTTCTAACTCACTAAATTCGGGTTTGTAGTCAAAGTGTAATCACTAATTTAAAAGAAATATACAATTCAAAACAAGTAACAGATAATTATAGCAAAAATAGAAGTTTCTATTCTAGGATGATGAAAATGTTTGGGTCTGGAAAGATTTAATGTTTTGTAACATTTTTGTAATGTCTCAATACGTTGGATATATCTTTTGAAAATGATGCAAATATAGATCATTGAAAATATATTATGCTTTCTATTCCTCCTGGAAGACAAAATAATTAATCATAGTATGTCCATAACGCAAAATATGGTCTCTTCCATGTAAGAGACCGTACTTCCATGTAAATCTTCCATGTCATGGACTCACATTGAAATGAGCCAAATATCTATCAAGATATCTATAAAGATTATACATAAAGATAAAATGCTAAAAATTATGCAAATTGATTTATAATCTGTCCTTTTCAGTACACTTACTTCAAGGAGAATAGAATGTATAAACTTCATGAGACTAGAAGATAAGAGAGTCCCATATCTAAACCTCACGAATACTATTTCTCCTAGACTAAATAGGAAACAAAAATTCAGAAATGCTTTAAATAAATGGACTTAAGCTTAAGATCATGAAATTAAACATTGAATTCTAGTTAAAAATATCCAAAGGGAGACTATGAAAAATATTCTGCTGTATTTTATTTTCTCAGTTGTTCTCAACTCTCCTATATATGCATGGATCAAATAAAGGGAAAATTTAAATGCCAATGCCTGGAGTCCACACCCTGAAGATTGCTTCAATTGGTTTAGGTCAAGGATGGCTATCTAAGTTTTCTTTAAAAAAAATCCAGGGCCCTGTGGCTCAACAGGCTAAAGTGCAAGTCATGTACACCTGAGATGGCTGCAACCAAAAAAAATGGCCGGGTGTTTTGGTGGGCACCTGTAGTCCCAGCTACTCAGGAGGTAGAGGCAGGAGACAGGAATTGGAGGTTGCTGTGAGCTGCGATGCCACAGCACTCTGTCCTGGGTGACAGTTTGAGGCTCTGTCTCAAAAAATATATATATATCCAGGGAGGAGAACTATAATTTTACATTATTATGTTCCCTGAAATATGGTCCACCAATATAAGATTCTAAATATATTAAGAATAAGGGGAGTGAGTTCCATTTAGGAATAAGTTAAGAAACTCTGCTTACCAAGATCATATATCTTCCTTTTATTTCCTTCCTTGTCACAACTTCACTTTGGAGAAGATATATTTCCTACTATCATTGATTTGAGTCTCTGATTCATGAGCATAATATGTACTATGTCCAGGCAGAGGTTTTTTATGTGTGTTTATGTGGTTTAGCTAGGTCTATTGCCTTTTTTGTTTGTTTGTTTTATTTTACTTTATTTTTTAAAAATATTTTTTTATAAAATCATAATTGTGTACATTGGTGCAGTCATGGGGCACAATGTGCTGACTTCATATACAATCTGAAATATTTTCATCGAACTGTTTAAAATAGCCTTCATGGCATTTTCTTAATCACTATATGAAGACATTTATATTCCGTATTTAGTAAGTTTCACCTGTACCCTTCTAAGATGCACCGTAGGTGTGATTCCACCTCCCTCCCTCTACCCAACCTCCCTTCTCCCCTCCCCTCCCTTGCCCTTTTCTCCATATTCTTGTGCTATAATTGGATTTTAGCTTTCATATGAAAGTTATAAATTAGCTTCCTAGTAGGGCTGAGTACATTGGACTCTTTAATTCCTTTACTAGGTATATATCTGTTGCCTTTTTTTATCCACTAAGAAATGGACCTTCCCCAGGTAGATTCTACTTACTTCACCCACATTTTAGAAAAAAATCACATATTAAAAGCAACTAGATCCATATCTAGCTGCCCCACAGATCCGTGTCCAAAATATAAATGAATATTATTTTTGACTACTGCTATTCTTTCTTTTTTTAAGAAAAAATATTCAACATTATCATAGCAACAGCTAAGACACAAATTTTAAAGGAGTTCCTAACTCAAAATTCCCCCAAATACATACTGTTTTTTCTGGATTATGAATCTTTCAAGACAGGACTATATCGTGTGATTTTATAAATTGTGTTTCATTGCAGAACTTTTTGTGTCAGGAGTCATGTTAAATGACATAGTATATTTAAGCAGAATATACTATGGGAAAACACAAAATGCATAATGAGCAGTTATTAAAATGCTATATTTCTGTGTAACTATATTAGAATCATATACGACTTATGGATATGTACCAAATATGTATCAAATAGATAAATGTTGAGTAATTTCCACCCCAGATAGAGATACCAAGGCTCATTTTGCAGAGTTTGGCATCATCAGTCACCTTTTTGTGCCCAAGAGGATATTCTTTTACCAGAACAAATGCTGAGAGCTTCTGAACTCCCAGGCTTCCAGGACTAAGGGACGATTTGGGAAGCCCAGTGCTGATCAGAAGTGGCAGGTGCTTTGCCAAGCTCTGCCTCGAGATAGAAGCCATAGACTCTGAGTTTGTATTCAGTCACTGGATCTTTCTGTGAATACTTTTTCTTTATGTCTACCAATAGCTAAGTATTTGTCATAAAGGATGGAGATTAGGCAAAAAGAGAAGAAAGCAATTAAAATTGTCTTCTCTTTTGAGTGCCTATAACGAAAGCACATTAGACAATAACGTGGAAAGACATTTCTGGAAACATCTGCCAAATCAGAGTCATGACATCCTGACCTTGCTCTTGACTCTCACTGAACACTAATATTTCTCTTTTTTTAACTTCAGAATAGTCAAGGATATATGTGTTTTGTTTACATTCTTTGTTTTTTTGCTCAAACTGAGTCAAGGTTGTAAGTTTGCTCTTCCCCAGTTAGCTTGTGCTATACCCAATAAGTGTCCCTCATCCCCTCTCCCCCAGCTTGATTTTCTTTCTTTCTTTCTTTTTCTGAGACAGTGCCTCATTATGTCACCCTCAGTAGAGTGCCATGGTGTCACAGCTCACAGCAACCTCAAACTCTTGGGCTTAAACGATTCCCTTGCCTCAGCATCCCAAGTAGCTGGGACTACAAGCACCCGCCACAATGCTCAGTTATTTTTGTTGTTGTTGCGGTAGTCATTATTTAGCAGGCCCTGGCGAGGGTCGAACCCGCCAGCCGGGTATATGTGGCTGGTGTGATAACCACGGAGCTTCAGGTGCCGAGCTTCCCAGCTTGATTTTCATTGAAATTTATTTCTGTTGTGCACTGAAGTATAGAACTTACTAGTTTGAATGAAGTGAAGTGAACATTAATATTGCATCCCCTTCTTCCAGAAAAAAGAAATGATTATTATTATGATCTTTTTTTTTTTTTTTTTTTGGCTAGGAGAGCAACTTTCCATTGTTTATCCTGCCTCTCATCCCCCTTCATTCCCAAACGTTGCCAGTTGTTATGGACTCAGACTCTTAAACTTTTGCTCATATCCATTACTGATTAATTTCTATTTCTCTGTATCAATACCTCACTCTCCACTGCTTGTTGTAAAGGCTTTCTACAGCAACTCTCCTTTTCCATTGCTTTCCAAATACACAAGGCAAAATGGCTGCCATTTTCCTAAAAGCTGCTGAAATACATCATTTCCTTCTCAAAATCTAGTTGGGTGTTGCTTGCAAATTTAATATATAAAATACCAAAAGTATATTTAAAAATATTTTCTTTGATTATATTTAATCATTATGAAGAAATACAATAAAATATGTTGAAGACTGTATGGGGAAGATTCTTTTAAAAATTTAGAAAAATTAAAGGAAAACTAAACTTTCCTAGAACACAGAAAAGATTTATATTCAAATGTTACAAAAAACAATATTATAAAGGTGGAAGGCATATTTTATAATTCATATATTTGACAAGGGGCTGAAATCAGGGAACTATAAAGCTCCTACAAAGAAATGAAAAATATGAAAAATATAGATATTAGAATAGTCAACAGGTGGATATGTAAAGCTTAATAATCATACAAAAAGTACACAATTCAGTAGAAATTATAGAAATACAAGTTAAAATAAAAATGAGATATGCTAGAAAAAATCTGGGAAATTGGGCAGCACATGTGGCTCAAAAGAATAGAGTGCCAGCCCCATATGCTGGAGGTGCGAGTTCAAACCCTGCCGTGGCCAAAAACTGCAAAAAAAAATAAAAATAAAAATAAAAAACTGGGAAATCATAAGACTGTTTTTCAAACCTTTTTTCATATTCTCCTCCTATATACTAAAAACAATGTATCTCAAAATTATTACTATATACCAACTTAATGGTTTAAAATAAAACAGATATATTGTCTTACAGTTCCAGAGTTGTGAAGTCTAGAATGAGTTTCACTGGGACAAAATCAAGCTATTGATAGAACTGAGTTCCTTTTAGAGGCTCTAGATGAGAATTTATCCCTCTTGCTTTTCCATCTTCTACGAGGCACTTGCAATCCCTGGCTCACGACCCCTTCCTACAACATCAAAGTCAGCAGAGAAGCAGCTAACAATCTCCTCCTGACTCTGATACTCCTGTCTCCCTCTTTCACTTTAAAGAGCCTTTTTGATTACGTTGTTCTGTCCCCCCAAATCCAGGATAATGTCTTCCTCTTAGTCTGCAGCAAAAATCACATTTGCAAAATCCCATTTGCCAGGTAAATAAATATTTTCACAGATTCTTGGATCAATAAATAGATACCATTTGGGAAGGCATTATTCTACCGACCATGCTACATGATCTTTTTTATAACTTTAAATCATACATTAAGTGATGTTGTTGTTCACACATATATTATGATACATAGGTGTATAAAGATGCAATTTGAAAAAAGATGAAGTGTCGATTCCATAGATTAAAGGTTGTGCAATTTATAAAGCAGGAAAAGAAAAAAAAATCCCCTTTTTCTGTTAAGGACCAGATAGGAACAAACAGCCTCTTAATCAGCAAATTTTGGTGTTCAAACAATAATTTACTTAAATATAATCAGAATCCTAGATAATCTTGTTCATCTGATTATAAATTTTAATAGTTTAAAAAGAGAGACTGGAGGTTTTTTTTTTATTTTAGTTTTTTAGGTTGTACCTTATTCTTAAATTTCTGAAATGGAGGAAAACACTAATAACAAGAAAGAAAACACCTCCATTAGTGTTTTCACACTGCCAGCCAAGACTGTATACTCAGTGAAGGTAAGTTTCTATTAAGACAAAACAAAGTGCATTTCAAACAAACAAAAACTAAAAGAAGTTATCTCTGGCACACCTGTATCCTAAGAACTACTAAATGAAGTTTTTCATTTAGAGAGAAAATGATCCTAATTAGAATTGTAATTAAGCATCAACAGTACAAAAAAAAATAAATATGTATATGTACCTGTAGGTATGTGAGCTTGTGCGTTAATAACAAGTTTTTGTCGTTTTATAATACAACTAAAAGTAAAGCCTATGCCAAAATCTTAAAAGGATGAACTAAATGTAGTTAATCTCTTCTAAATTTGCATTATCTAGGACATAGCAAAATTTCTTATTTCTAGCTTGATTTCTAATGTAAAATTGCAGATACATTTTGCAGTTTCTAGGTAACCACTTAAAGAATGATGATTAAAACAAAAAATAGTGAGGAATGTAATAATTTGAAAGTCTTTTTCAGTCAATGGTCACACTAATATACGCTCTTCCTTGTTATATATAAAAGTATAAGTTAATTCATATGCTTTCTACCACATTGTATAAGCAGATATATTAATTTCTGAAATTTTTCTATGAAGGTCTTAATTTATATTTCCCCATTATGAATGAGACTTAACTTTATTTTTCTTAATATGATTAATTACTATTATTATTTTGGATTCCCCCTGTTCCAAATGTCTTCATAAGTATTTAGCTCCCTTTTTTTTTTGCAATTTTATACTGATTTATAAGTATTCTTTGTATGTTTTAGATATCTTTCTAGTAATATAGGTGGAAATTTATAAAACTGTGTATTTTTTATCAGCTGAGTCTATTATTGAACAAATTTTGTAACTATAATATAGTAAAATTTATCAACTGTTATTTTTTCTTTCTGTAGAAGTTATGAAGACATCCTTCTTGAATCCATTGATTCTTCTGTTTTTTTCTTTTTCTTAATTTCCAGTAACATGGGGTATATACAATTGGGCCATATTGTATGTGTAAGGCAAAGTCTAAGTTGTAGCAATTTTTTTTCTACTATACATTTCTTTGTAAATTATCTTTAATTTGGCATGTTGGTAGTTAAGATCCTCACTTTTTCTTGATAGCCATACATCTTACTGTGGTATAACTATTCCTATATTTTTTGTCATTCTGCTTAGGTTTCCTCAGAATTTCTATTATTTCTCTTCATCCTGAATATTCAGACTCTGGGAGTAGTTCATTCAAATCAGCATAAAAATCAGTATACATTGTGTTATTTCTCTCTCTCTCTCTCTATATATATATATATAAATAGAGATATATATATATCTTCTCTTAATCTGCATCCTTTAAGAGTTTTCCTCCTATTACTTCTCTAACTTTCTCATCAAAGATCTTTTAAAGAGTAAACTCTAATTATCAGGAAATCCAGATTAAAACTAGAATGAGATATCACTTAACTCTAGCAAAAATGATTCTTATCAAAAAGTTCCAAAACTACAGATGCTGGAGTGGATATGCAAACAAAGGAACTCTTATATACACTGTTAGCTGCACCTGCAAAATAGTGGAACCTCTATGGAAAGTAGCATGGAGAACTAACCGTAGACGTACCACTTGATCCAGGATTCCCATTACTAGTTATTTACCCAAAAGAAAGAAAAAATTATCCAAAAGACATTTGCACTCAATTCACAATCACAAAGAGCTGTAAACAACCCAATTGCCCACCAATTCATGAATGAATTAGTAAAATATAACATGTACACCATACCAAAAAAATGGTGATCTAGTACCTTTTGTAACAACCTGGACAGAACTGGAGACCATTGTTCTAAGTAAAGTATTACAAGAGTGGGGAAACAAACACCACGTGCACTCAACACTCAATTGAAACGAGTTGATAGACACTTACGTGCACATATGGAAGTAAAACTGAAATATAGCAAATATATTTCAGATGGGGGAGAGAAATGATGGGTAAATTCACACTTAATGGGTAGTGTGCCCACTGTTTCAGGGGACACCTTTATAGCTTTGGCCCGATCTGGACAAAGCAAACTATGTAACCAAATCTTGTGTACCTCTATAATATTCTGAAACTAACAGAAAAAAAGTGTAAAGAAAAAATTGACGTCTGTCTCAGTTCCCTTCCTCCCTTTCTTCCGGTTGCTTAGTTCAAAAATGACTTGCATTCATTTTGAATACTTTCTTTTTTTCACATCCATGTATAAATCATCAGAAAATGTATCATCCTTTTCAGTGCTAATACTCTTATCTGATCCACCATCATCTCCCTAGTGGGTTGATATAATAACCTCCTAATTAGTTTGCTTGTAGTTCACAATTGATTTGTATATGAAAAAGCAGTCTGAATGTTTCCTTTAAAATACATTTTCTATTATATCACTCATGCCATTCCTCAGCTCAAATCTTCATGTCTTACTCACAAAAATAGAAACCTTAAGGTGACCAAGAGGCTCTATAAGATCTATCTGCTGTCTTCGCCATTAATACTCTTTCATTAATTTCCTATCCTCAGATAACTGTTTACATCACTCTGCTAAATGACCTTCCTTTTCACATAATATGCAAAAACAATCCCTGTGTGACAACCTTTTACTCGGGTGATTCCCTATGTCTGGGGTATCTTTTCCTAAATATGTTATCACTAATTTCTCATCTCTTTCAATTCTTATTCATGTATCTCTAACTCAGTGGAAAACCTCTACTCACTAAACAGTGTTAAACTGTAAACCAACTTCCTTTTGTTGTTCTTGATTTTACTTTACCTGATCTGTTTTTGTTTTTTTCTTTTGTACTGAAAATATCTGTATTGATCTATTGTTAGATAGGTGTGGTAGTGTGACCCCCATCTTAGTAGTTAAACAACCTGGACAGCTATACACAGTCATGTCAATAGGTATGCAATAAGTCTCAAGGAATTGTAGTATTTTTGGATTAGGCTGATAGATTCTCCACCAAGCTGACTTTACCAACCACTTATGTTTGCACAGTTAGTTCATCAATGGGAAGAAGAGAACAAAAGAAATTATGTATGAGTTTTGTGTATTAAATATTTCTGAAAAGCAAGTCACTTGGTTGCCTATAACCTCAGGGGAGTCAGAAAATCAATCATGATTTCTTAATAAGGGGTAGAGAATCAGATATATTTATGAGTAGTGTGGTCTGAAGCCATCTCTTCTAGCCTGATATAAAAGTAAATTTATTTGTAAATATTTTATTAATTATCACTCTACCCTCAATAGAATGTCAGATTCACATGGTCAATGAGCTCTGGTGTTATGAATGTGAATGAATCAAAGTAACCAAAACAGTGCCAAGAATATAGTGAACATGTAATAAAAATTTATTGCATGAGCAAGAGTCCAATCAAATAGATTACTTTTTCTTTACTACGGAAGAAAATCTTTTTTTTAGCAGTAGTATCTTTTTTTTTTTTATGGTTGTTTCAGGTTCATTGAGGGTACAAAGAATTAGCTTACACTGTTTGCATTGTAAATCCCTCTTGCAATTGTGTCCTGCCCACAAGAGGAGTGTCATATATCATGGTCTCCCATCGCCCTCTCTCCTCCCCTTTTCCTGCTTCCTCTTTCTCGGGCCCCCACCTTGAACTGATTTGAGTTTTTCTCTTCATACTGGAATTGAGTACACTGACTTCATACTGGAATTGAGTACACTGGATTCTTGCTTCTCCATTCTTGTGATATTTTACCATGAAGAATGTGCTCCAACTCTATCCAGGTGAATACAAAAGATGAAAATCTTCATCTGTTTTAATGGCTGAATAGTATTCCATGGTGTACACATACTGCAGCTTGTTAATTTATTCCTGGAGAGACTGCAAACTAATGCAACCTTTCTGGAAGGAAGTATGGGGAATCCTTAAGGAAGTTAAATTAGATCTCCCATTTGATCTTGCAATCCTATTACTAGGTATCTGTGCAGAAAAAAAAATAATTTTATCATGAGGATGTTTAAACTACACTGTTTATTCCAGTTCAATTTACAATGGCAAATGTAGAAACAACAGTGCTATCTTTTAACATACGGCCTTTTCATTTAGACTTCTCCTTTCTTGTTTTTTTTTATTTCTCTATTCTTGTGATATTTTACTAAGAATAATGTGTTCCACACTGATTCAGGTTAATACAAAACATGTAAAACAGGAATCTTATGTACTCAATTCTGATATGAGGACAATTAATGTCCTAGTACACTGTAGGGGGTGGGGGATGGGGAGAGTTGAGAGAGGGAAGGAGGGAGGGCATTGGAGATAAGGAGTTTGATTCACCTTTTGGGGGCGGGAACAATTATAAGAGGATCTTTATCTAACAAAAGCAGTCAGTGTAACCTTGTTCTGTGTTCCCTCAATGAATCTCCAACAAAAAAAAAAAAAAAAAAAGAAGAGAATTACATCAAGACATTGTCTGACAGGCACGGAGAGATTACCATGCATGCTCCATAAGGAAAAGCACTGCCCATGCAATTTAGAAAAACAGAACATTTTACTCAGATGGAAGGCGAAGGATCCATGAAACAATAATTTCTGTTGTGTTTAGTTTCTATATGTTTAAATGACTTTTAAATGTTCATAGTAAGTTAGATTAAAATCTACAAAATCACATATCTTAAAAAAAAAGAAGTCTCCTTTCGCCCATATTTTCAGATCCTAAATCAAATGTACCGTGTACATGATATCCCATGATTCATGTGATATTTTACAAGTAATCTTTCTTTCCGAAATCATGTGAAAATGTATTTGTTTTTGTAGAGACTGAGTTTCACTTTTTCGCCCTCAGTAAAATGCCGTGGCGTCACACAGCTCACGGCAACCTCCAACTCCTGGGCATGAAAATGTGTTTGCACCTTTAATAAGATCTTAATGCTCACTACTTGTTCTGTACAGGGTACCAAAATAAAGAGCTGAAAGAGGTTACAGCAAAAATCAGGGTTGAGGTGAGGGTGGAATCTTAAAATAAAGGAAAAACATAAATGCGGGTATAGAACATAATAATGTGATAATAAAAGCAGCATTATGAAAGGAATACAAGTTCTGGGAGTGTCTAAAGAAAGACAGTCATTGTCTGAATAGCCAAAAGACAACTTGAACAGAAGGTAACTTGAAGAAAGTCAGAAATCAGATGATAGTTTTGTCCCCAAATTTATTTCCCCTTTCTGCCATAGAGATAGTCTTTCATCCAGATGTTTGACCCACCAACGAAAACTTGTATATCGTTGACTCACCTTCTGACTGATTGTGCATAAATACTTCACGTTTAAAAACACCGGGAGTGAGGGTCAAATTATGTGCTACATCTGGATCATCTACAATGTCAAATTAAGCTCTTTTGTCCCCAGATTAGTCATTTTCCCCTCACAAGTGCTGAAAGGAGGATGTGAAGGCAACTCAGGGTTGACTGTGTGCCTAAGGGCACAACTTCTTGAATAGTAGAAAAACCTTTGAAGAAACTAATCTGTATTCCCAAATGTGTGGAGTAAAGCTTCTCAATAGCCTTGACCAGCAGGAATGCTATTACAGGCATAAATATATTTTATTTATTTAAATCAGTATTATTTTTTAGGTCTTTTTTAATATCAGTTTGACTTTCCTTTAACTCATGTAGTCAGTGATGTCCAAAATTGCAAAACACAGCAGACCCAGGACATAAATGAGAGATTCGAATAAAATGGCAGGAAGAGTTTGTTACTTATCTAAAGCATTTAAAGGGTTTAATGGAATAGTCTTTGCTCCACTCACCCTACTTTGCTAGGTTACTTTGTAACCTTATCAAATTTTCCAATCTGGGAAGAAGTATTTCCTTCTCTCTCTTCCTCTATGTCAAGTTAGTAAGCACCACTAGCTAACTCAGCTCTTCCTTCCATAATCCAGCTTGATTCTCAGTGTCTCTCATGAAAGGTTGGTTGTTTTTCTTTCGTACACATTATAATAGTAAAATACAGTTACTTTCTTTCTTTTGTCAGATACACCAAAACTTTTCTTTAATAGAAGTTGAATTAAAAAACAACCCACATGTCTAAGTTCCTTAGAGTTCTCCAAACCAAGGCTAAGACCAAAATTGTACTTCTCTCCATTGGAAGGATACTAATGATGAACCCAGTGGATGACCTTGACCTTCCAAAAATCAGCTACCTCTCTGTTATAGCACTGTTGATCTTTTAGTAAGCCTTCTGACTTCTACCACAAAGGGGAAGTCGGCATATCTAAGTTTTCCCATCACATGTCCATAATACAAAATATATCGTATAGTAATCATTACTACTTATAATGAAAACAATATACAATAAGAAGCACACATAAGAATGGTAATGTTTACTATATTCTATGTGGTTTCTGTATTCCTTTTCCATATGAAGCTAGATTTTTAACAGTGAGTAGAATCAGTGTTTGATATATGCTTTGTAATTTTATATGTGATAAAATGAATATACCAAGGTCTTAAGTATTGTATTTCATGAATATTTTTGAGATTGTCGTTAAAATATGAAATTTCTTATATTTTTTCCTCATTGCAAGATGATTTTATTAAGCAACTTTTTAAGCAATATCTATACTGCAGAATAATAGAGCAATCAACTATTGGAGAATATTGTAGTGGCAAACCATAGCTACTGGGATCATCTATTTTACAGCCTACACTGAACTCTTCTTTAGCTATTATGTAACTTCTGGGAAAAATACTTTTGGGAAAATAAAGCAAGCAATGTTCATACTGACCTAGGGTAAACTGCAATTGCTTGTGCTTTTTATGTAACTTTTTATCTGTACAAATGAATTACTGAGCTACTGAAAGTTTATTCTGGAATTTCATAATTTTATTCCCGCATTAGGCTTTAGATAAATATCTGCATTTTTATACTTCTTTACATACCAGATAGAGCAACTTTATGAAAAGAGTATCCCTAAAAGTTTCACTATGTAAGTCTGTAATTATATTTAAAATGATTTCAGAGACCCATTTATGTTGTTCTACTCTTTTCATTTCTTTTTACTGTTGTTATTTGTTTGCTTAGCAGGTCCTGGCCGGGTTGAAACCCACCATCTCTGGCGCATGGAGCCAGCATGCTAACCACTGAACTACAGGTACCCAGTCATTAATGTCATTCTAAAACCAGTAAACCCGTATGTGGAATATTAATGCTATTTTTGAGGGCAACCAACTAAAAATGCCATTCAGGTATTATATATTACTCACTACCATCGCTGTAATAACATTTTAATTTTTGATCAAAACTCCTAGAAGACTTATGACAACTAATATTAAAAACATCAAAGCAAAATTTTATAAAATTTCAGCTTTAATAAATCTGTAAGGATGTATGTTGCTTTTTATAAAAGTCTAACATCTTTTGAAGGAATTAATTGCAGTCCTAAAGATAGAGACATTTCCCATAGATCTCTTCTTGCTATGCTTACATAAAGGATATACAATTATCTTAACTTTTTTTTTTTTTGTCTGGGGCTGGGTATGAACCTGCCACCTCCAGTATATGGGGCTGGTGCCCTACTTCTTGAGCCACAGGTGCTGCCCCCGGTTAGCTTAACATTTTATGTGGAATAACTGTCTCAAACCAAACTCACCACCTTCCACCCCAAACACAAAGGCATGCATACAGCCAGTATAACATATGTACACAAGATTGATTGGAATTTTCTGCAGGGAGTTTGGAATGAAGATAAAGTGATGTTGAATTAGTTAGCTATGCATGATTTACCCAGAAAGTTCCACATCCCCGGTACGTGTCTGGGATTCAATTTTTATTTAGAGGATGCTTTGTTGAGTGACATGTTGATATTAAACAGACACATACAGAAATGAGATGGAAACATATACATGAAAAGGTCAGAATCCAAGAGCCTAACAGAGAGACTGAGCCGGCTTTCCAACTATTGGGAAATCTAAATATCCTTCCTAAAATTAAATTTGGCATTGTTCACCTCTATACTTTCAATAAACGTTAAGTTAATTTCTTTCAGACTGTCTCTGTGTGTATATTTAAAAGCTCAGATTTTGAAAATAAATGTCAACTTTAAATTAAACATTCTTGCCTCTTGAAGTGAGAATTTTATACCCTGGATTTGGGCTAAAAATCAAACAGGGGACGACTAACCAGAAGGAAACTGAACAATTTTAACAAAGGGAAATAACTTTCAATGTTAAAATAAGAAACTCTCGTACTTTAGAGAAAATAATTTATTTTTTATCAATGATTCTGTCTCATACTAGAAATCTCAGTTTTAATGTATGCTGTGGATATAACTGCATGGGTAAAAATGAAGGTAAGTTAATAAGCCCCTACCAATCAACAATCTTCAAATATTTCTCAAGTGCCAACTATGTGGCAATCATGGCATTATGCACATTGGAAAATAAAACACGATTATTTTCATTTTCAAGAACTTAATGCCTTATAATAATAGCAACTACATAGACATCAAATAGCAATATGAAAAATAACATTGATGCCACAAATGTTTACAGCTGAGGTCTTCAGACTTCTCTATCTTGCAATATCTTACATTCTCAACATTATGGAAAACCTCAGTATCTACTGATATTACTATGTTAGAAATTAAAACCAACAACTTTATTAATTTTCCTAGTAACTTACTGAAATTTTTAATATAATAATAGAATAAGAAGTACAATATATTTTGATGACAATTAGTCTTCAAAACAAAAGTAAGGGTAGTCAGTAGAGCTTTGTTATTTTTTGAATCTTTTTAATGCCTGACTTATTAGAGAATGGCTTAATTTTCCACTTATCTGTTTGTACTCAATCTGGTGCCCTAGGTTGTTTTATTGAACTATATGAAGAAGATCCAGCTATGTACAGAAAAGTATTGGACCAATCTGAGAAACTCATGGATCCACTGGCAGGGTCCTAGATTATTCCTAGGTCCCTTGGACCACGTTGTGACTCCTACCAGCTCATAGATATGATTTCAACACAAGTTATAAATAAATGCAAATGCTTACACAAAGAGAGAATTGAAGTAAACAAAAGTTTTCTTTGGCATAAACTACCAACATTAATCATGTAGGTGAGACAAATATTATTTCTGTTTTAAAAATAAATTATATGAGAGCTACAAGACCATAATAAACTTTCATAACAATTAAAAGGTATAAGCTTGAGGGAGGGGTGGGGAAAGGAAGAGCAGAGAGAGGGAAGGAGTGAGGGGGGTGGGGTCTTGGGGTCTTGGTGTGTCCCACACCTTTTGGGGGCAAAACACGATTGTAAGAGGGTCTTTTCCTAACAAATGCAACCAGTGTAACATGGTTTCTTGTACCCTCAATGAATCCCCAAC
>CAUYON010127032.1:0-44266 GCA_963573935.1 Arctocebus calabarensis | reverse complement strand
CCCAGCTACTTGGGAGGCAGAGGCAGGAGACTCGCTTGAGCCCAGGAATTGGAGGTTGCTGTGAGCTGTGATGCCACAGCACTCTATCCAGGGTGACAGCTTGAGGCTCTGTCTCAAAAAAAAAAAAAAAAAAAAAAGAATGTGCACTCTAGGGCAGGGCATCGACGTGCTCCCACTTAATGGACACTTAACATGGCACTCGTGCTGGGTGCAGGACACAGTTACAAGAGGGACTCTACCTAACATATGCAAATACTGTAACCTAGTTGTTTGTACCTTCACATTAACTTGAAATTAAAAAAAAAGAATTTACACTCTAGAATTCAGGTCAACCTGGGCTTTCGTTACATCTCTGCCATTTATTGCTGTGTGTCTCGAGCAAGCTACTTAGCCACTGTGGACCCCAAACTCCTCCATGGCAAAATTGAGATCAAAGTAGTTGTAAAAGGCAGCTATTAAGATTAAGTTAGATACTAGAGGTTTGATGATAATGATGATGATAGGTCCAAGTTCAGTACCCAGTACATAGTATATGTAGCCCCAATGCTTTGCTGGTAGTTTCTATCCAAATACCTGGACTGCTCTTGGAAGCTCAAGGAGAAAAGCAAAGATGGGGACAAGATTTCAGGGAAGGCAGAATATTACTTTCTCTTGTTCCCTAAATAGTATTATGTTTTAGTAGCTAGGAAGTAAGAGGAGGTGGTTCTATTTTTGACTTAGCACAATTCTTGGGTTCTGTTTGAGATGGCTGGGAAAACAGCATACCTAAAAGCAGGAGAGTGGAAGTTATGAGGATTTTTATTCTTTATTCTTTCTTTCTTTTTCTTTTAAAATTAATTTCATTGCTTTAATTTTTAAAATTTTTACTTTTTTGCATACGAACTAGGACTATGTTTCTGGAACATTTATAATCTTCCTTCTGTCATTCTGAGATGTTTTCCCTGAAGTCTGATACATTTGAGATAAAATAGAACATCCCAGGTACTCCCTTATCTGCTGAGTTCCAAAGGACCCCACATCTGCATATCTGAAAAGAAATGTCCAGCCTGAATCTTTTCCACTTTTAAGAGAAAGTCTGGCATAAGGCAAACAGCTTCAGAATGCTTAGTCTCTTCCTGTGGCTAAAGTGTCTCGGGAAGAGACTCTTAAAAGATAAGCTTTTTTAAAAAGGAAAGAAACTAAAACATTCACAAGATGTTAGCAGTTCAGTCACCACTCCATGAAAGCTCTGTTAAGCCTGTGAGTTGGCCTGCCCCTAAGCAGTGTGGCTTTTACTGGCTTAGTTTTCACATTGATGTGTAGAATCTAATACTCCTTTCTTGAATACACCTTGCATTAGACTCAGTTGTTCCTTCCTCTGTGCTTCTACGGCAAATACGGCTTGAATTCAGAGAGCTATTTGTGTATCTGTTCCTCTTCAAGATATCAATTTACATCTCCCCTCCTATCCGCACAGTTAGGCATTCCATAAATGTTTGTTCAAATGCATCTATGAAAAGAGAGTTCCCAGCTCCAAGGGTGGGGGGACCAAGTGCTATGATAGGATTTCTAACCTTTTCACCTCTCTGTGATATTCATTCGGCTTTTCTGAACTTTCCCCACTGCCCTCTGTGTAACTTTACATTGTCCTTGAAATGCTGAAAATGGCTTCTATTTAAAGCTGGTTCCTACCTGGGCCATACTGGAGTCTTTAGGTATGGTGCAAAGTTATATATTCCACTGAGAGTGGGATCGTTTGCCTTCCATCATGAGTTCAGTCACCTTTCCTGTCTTTGAGACTGAATTTCCATAAGCATTCAGCTCAATTCAAATTATGTGGTGCTGATGAACCTTGGGATCATGGGCAAGATCTGGGTATGTCAGCGCTCAGATTTTCTAAATGATTTCTGCCCTTGATGAATATTTAATGCTGGTTCTCTTTAAAGTGAATTTCCTTTTTGATTGAAATATAGAACATCATCTGAGTAATCGATGTCCTAGACATCAGGGTGTTGGATCATAAATATAAAATAACCCAGGAGGAAATAAGAGCAAATCAACCTCCTCTAATCGTGTCTTGCTCACAGCTTCCTAAGGAAGTCTGGTAGCCTCCTCTCACTTATTAGGGGTAGGGGACAGCTTCATGCTTGATTGAGGAACGCTTTAGAAGAAACAAAAACATATGATTTGAGAATCTTACTTCAATCGATAGAGCTTTTGAGATTTTTTTTCCCCTAGACTAAATTAGATTCCTTTGCATATTAAAAATTGCTCTGATTTGCTTAAAGTGATCTAATCTTTTGTAATTTCTTAGGAGCATTGACTAGGAAACACTTGTTATCCAAGACTGGTTGTCACTGCTTGCAATTTAAGAAGACACATGAAAAAGAAGCATTCGTATCCCAGAGACTCTGACAGGTTAAGTGGTGCACCCCGATTTATTTGTGTCACTACTTTCCGTGGTCTGGGTGGCATCTTAATATTGCACAGGCAGGCAAATTGGTGACAGCTCTAGTATTTGAGAAATTTACATCACACGTGCACAAGTGCAAACAACAAAGAAACGTCAGCTTGGAGGTATGGTTAAAGGTCATAAAGATGTATTATGATAATAATGTCATACTATACAATAAGTGATTATGTCAGTTGACTTGTGGACATGAGGAATATTGCTAACATTTTCTCCTTTTATTTTTTTTCTTATGACAAATTGGAATATGTCTAGGCTGAGAACCTTCACTTGCACTCAGATTTAGAACATGTGCCTTCTTGGTCCTCTGCAAGCACTTCTACATGAGCAGTGGGCCCAGGACAGAGCAGGAGAACATTTCTCTTCGTGTAAAGAAAGAAGATTGCTTTCCAGGGCTGAGCGTCCCATTGCTGGGCCTGCCTTCCCAAGGGGACCAATTTGTGCCACCCTGCAGGCTTGAAGCGTCAATTATTTTTATGATGAGAGATCATGCTGTGTGCACCCTACCCCAGCTCCCCAGCTCCTTCAACTTCCCCAGCCTCCTGGGGAGCCGAGGCTTGCTACCTTCTTCCTACCGCCCCGGTGGCATTTTGCATTTAGCCTTAGCCATATTTCATTCGTAGGGGAGAAGATGAAGCTGCAGAAGTGAGGGAAGATGTTGGCTTCTGTGGTGTGAGAGGCAGCTGCTTTTCCTTTTACCCTTGTAAAATTTATCTTTTTTTCCCCTTTCATGTCATTTAATAAGCAATTTACAGTAGCATGAGGTGAGTTGGTTCATTTAATCATTCCACTAGAGAAACTCCAAGATCTCAGAAAATGATAATCGCACATGAATTTATACATTGTTAAGCAGTTTCAAAGCATAGCTAAAACGGCATCTCACTGAATAAAAACCATTAGGCTTGTTTTATTAGGTTAAGATAAATATAGTCCAACCCATTTGTTTCCCACTTCATCTCTCCCAATGGACAAGTTCAATTAATCCATTTATTCTTTCTTCCTGGTTGATGGCTGCTCTACCAAACTGGAATGAGTGGGGTTTATTAGAAATGTCCTTCTGATTCCATTATTACTCTCTGCCCTATTTTACCCATTTAAAAATAGTTTGGGATTCATTAACATGCCTTGCAAATGGATGTTTAATCCAGAACCAAGAATAGAAAAGAGCTCTGGTCTTTATATTATTGGATTTGATATTTCCCTTTGTTAAAGACTTTTCCTATTTGTCCATAAATTTTAGTGACTAATTCTAAATAGCAGTTTCTAAATGGGGTCGGCACCTGTGTCTCAGTGAGTAGGGTACTGGCCCCATTTACCAAGGGTGGTGGGTTTGAATCCAGCTCCAGCCAAACTGCAACCAAAAAACAGCTGGGCGTTGTGGCGGGCGCCTGTAGTCCCAGGAAGCTGAGGCAAGAGAATTGCCTAAGCCCAAGAGCTGGAGGTTGCTGTGAACTGTGATGCCACAGCACTCTACCGAGGGTGACAAAGTGAGACTCTGTCTCTAAAATAATAATAATAAATAATAATAAAAATGGTATATGGATACATATTTTTAAAAGTCATCTATGTGACTAAATTCAGATCAGAATGTTGAGATTAGATGAGGTTTATAGGCATCAAAGTAATTATAAATGAAGTTATTTTTGCAGTTTTTGGCTAGGGCTGGGTTTGAACGTGCCACCCCCGTATACAAGGCCAGTGCCCTACTCCTTAACCCACAGGTGCTGCCCTAAATGAAGATTTATATAGACAATTCCTTTGCATTTTGAAAATTGCTCTGATTTGCTTAAGGTGATGCAATCTTTTGTAATTTCTTAGAAGCACTAACTGGGAAATAACTATCCCTTTTCTGCATCCCAGGTTATAAAGGCAGCCTGGGGTAGGAGGGAGGGCGAATATGCTTTCATGGATATCTGGCACCTGAGACATTGCATCTCGCTTGTTATGTAGCTGTGGGGTACGTTGAACCTGGACTCAGTGGGGTCATGGCTGAGGGAAAGGCAGCAGAGACTAGAAAAGCAACATATCAACCTAAGGGATTCGTTTCTTCATCTTAAAATATAGTCACTTCTTACCTCTTCAACCAGTTGCAGCATACGACGGGTACTTTCCAGCGACTAAGATGAAAAGAAAATAAATAAACATTATGAGTGCAGGATCCAGAGGTCTTGGAAAGTCAGAAATACTTTCTTCACTTGAGCAACACAGAGGGTCCCTATCACATATTCTTTTTCAGTTTGGAAGTAAAACACACCAATATCGTTCCATTTTCAGTCTCTTAGTCCTATCAGGCTTTCTACATGATTAGATTCCCTAAAGCAATTATATTAAAGCTTATCTTCATAAAATTGAAACCATATGAAGCTGATCTTGATATCAAAGACAAAGTAATCTGGAAAAGATAATTGTGCATGCTCAGAATACATGAAAAATTATCCCAAATGCTCAGAGGACTCATTTGGTCTCCCTGGGCCAGGAATATTGAATTTTAAACACTGACATAATTTTTCATGAATTGAGATGAATATAATATCAAGTTTCTTATAAAGCACCATTGCAAGTTCTTATCAACATAAATTAAGCTGTTGCCAAAGAGTGAAAAAAATCAAGCATGTTTGAAATAACGATTCTAAGAAGAGACAGGTATAATAATTATCTTCATCCTTAGATTAAAAAAAAAAATGAGAAGTAATGTCAGAGCTCCAGGATGGTCCCTGGGGCACAGTGGTGTCACTTTTTTCTCTGTTCCTTTGAAACTACCAGAATCCAACCACTGGTGTGATTTCTCAAAGCCATGCTTTTAAGTGACAAACTTATTTTGAACAAGATTCTGCAAGAAGTTGCAGGATGTTAACATTCCTGAAAGAGCTGTCAGCATGGCTGCTTTTTGAAATGGAATGGCTGTAAGCAATGGTATGCTGGCAGCTGTTTAACCAGCTCTCCAAAAAAAGAAAGAAAGAAAGAAAAAGAATATATAAATATGTTGAAGATTACTTTACTAATATTAGGAATGAATAAAATTTACAAATAATAATAAAATACACAGTATTCTTTATTGTAAATTCCCTATAGCCAATTGATTCTCATAGACAGCTTTTGTTGATTTTTTCTGAACTCTGGTGTCTGTGGCTAACTATGTGATGAACAAGTGTAGTTCTGGCATGAATGATGGTTGAACATTTTCATTTATGTTAATGACTAACTACTCATTATGAGTAACTACTCATTAACAACAGGAAAATGAAACACAAAGACACATTGGAATTGTTCTTGTTTGTCCATGACAAAAGGGACTTCTTTGCTTTAGAGAATCATAGTTTTCAAATACTGGAGGATGTCTCCAGTTTTTGGTGTTATTCGTAGTGCAATGGCTGAAGACAAGCACACTTCTAAGTTTAATCTGCATTATAGTATTTTCCCCACTTTCTTAAGTCTAGACAATCCAGAAAACAGTAACTTAAGCCCTGATTGTGGTGTTTATGAGTTCCCATGGTATAAATATTACTCTTATCCTGTCCGATTTTTAATTGTAATATAATGTCTTTGAACTTGAAGTTGGGAAGACACGCAGTGATCTACCACTATGCGGAATTCCTCCCCTCCAGACACAATGGCTTTATCTCAAGAGCATAGACAGCAATAAAATAACAGTAAAATAATTAGGAGGTGATGAGTTTTGAGTATTTCTTCCTTTTGTTTTAATACAATCTAATTGTCAGGGTATACAATCCCATGTTAATAAGGGCTGTGTTTAGTCCCCCCCAAATGTTCACAATCAGCTTTTGGAATTGGGGCGGCTCCAGCACACCTCTGAATACGACACCCACAGATACTGCTTTCCGCAGACGACCTTGACTGCTCGAGATTTCTAGAAATCCGGAGGGAGGGCCAAGACTTCAAGCCGTAAGTAGGTTTCATTATCAACTCAGTGTGATCTACACAGGCCTTACGTGTACAGGAAATCAAAATCATATCCACACCCCAACTCTTTTTGAAAAACTGAGGCATTAGAACAAGTCCGTTTCCTACCCAAACCTAAAGAAGACGAACCTCTCAGCCCCATCTTTTGCCTCCCTTCCCTCCTCACCTCATCCGCCAGCTGGTCAGCCCTCCGCTGCATCTCTTCCAGCTCATTGCGCATGTCCGCGTCCTCGGCCATGGTAGCGGTTGGGGGTGGCTGCCGGCGCCGGAGGATCAGCGACGCGTTTGGCCCCGGAACCTGGGAGGAGGCAGATCGGAAAGTATGAGAGATTAGGCGTGCTTGTCTGTGAGTGCAAAGAAAGCACTCACTGAACAAGTGGGTGGGTCGTGGAAGATCTGAATGACCCAGCATCTGTCTCCATGGCTCTGTCATCTTCTGAACTGGAAGCCATGCCCGCACAAGAATCTACAGAATTAGGCTCATTCTCCAAAAGGCTCCATGGACGCACCTGCCAACTTTACCACGGAGACAGATACCTGTCTACGTATAAAGTATTTTTAAAGACACAGACCACTTAAGGGTTGGGAATGATGGAGGGAGCAATGTGGTTTGGGGTTGGTATACTTTTAGTATCACATTTCTTTTTCTTTTTCTTTTTTTCCACCTCCGGCATAAGGGACCAGTGCCCTACTCCTTTGAGCCATAGGCGCTGCCCTATTTATTTTTCTTGTTTTTAAACAGGTTTACTGTGGCATAATTGACATACAGTCAACCCCACATATTTGAACTGCATGATTTGAGACGTTTTTACATATGTCTACACCCAGGAAACCATGCCCACAATAAAGAAAATGAACATATCCATCACTTCCCTTACGCTCTTTGTAATCCTGCCCAGCCACTGCACCCCTTCCTATCCATCATCTCACCTCCATGCCCAGAAACTGCTGATCTACATTTTGTCACTATAAGTTGTTTTGCATTTCCTAGAACTCTATGTCATTGAAATCACATAATCGGTATGTTGTCTGCCTTCTTTCACTTAGCACAATTATCTTGAGGTTCACCCATGTTGTAGCATGTATTAATGGTGTGTTCCTTTTTGCTGTTCAGTAGTATGCCATTGTATTTTGAGGTACCTAGAAATGAGATTGCTAACGGGACTTGTGCAGGGGTGAGCCGCTATCACTCCAAAGAGGGATGAGTCTTTGGCCCTGAAATGTGACCAGCCTATTTCTTGGCTATTCTCTTAAAATCTCATGGGGTACAAATTACAGGTAGCAAGACTGAGCTCCCTAAAGAACAAAGCCTCTCCCTCCCTCTTTCTCCTTTTTCCCATCCTTCCTCCTTCCCAAACATTTATGGAGCAGCTATAATCTGCCAGGGCAGTGTTAGACACTAGGAAGATATTGACAGCAAGTCAGGCAAGTTCACTGCCTTTATAGAACACAGTCTGATTTGGAAGATGGAAGTGATAGAAGGAAATTAGATGATTCAATGTGATAGTAAGTACACTAGGACACATGCCTGGTGCCATGGGTTTCTCTGGTTTTGCAGCTGGCCTCCCTAATAAAGCTGTAGCCCCAGGAATGGCCATTAGAGGAAGAGGTGAAGGGCTTGCAGACGGGATGCTGCAGATGGTGAGTGTTTGACGTGGTGAGACTTCTCTGTAAGTAACACATTTGTCGAAGGCATGGGCTCTTGTCTTGTGGCTGAGATGGCCAACTGTGCACTGGAATTTATCCTTTCTCCTGCATGGTGGAGCACTGTCTCTGGGAAACAGCTGTCCAGCCGGGAATTACATTTTCAATCCCCATTCCAAGGAAGTGATGCTGTGTGGCTAGAGACAGTCCATGAATTGTAGCAAAATCATGTGTGTCCCTGTCAGACAGGGATGTCTGGTTCACAAGCGAGCATTCTATTCTCTCTCTTTCCCCTTCTGCCAGAAAAACAGAGCCCCAGAGGACGGCTTAGCTAGGAGGCAGCAGCAAGTTGTGTCTTCTGGATCCTTGCATGGAGGAAAGTTGACTACTGGCCAGGAGTACTTGAACTCTTAGCTGAGCAAACTATACACTTCTATTGTGTTATGCCACTGAAAACATGAGAGTTTTGTTTCATTCTAGCAGCTGGTATCGTACTAACTGATAAAGGCCTGAAGAAACTTAAAATGGGATAGAAACACTGCATAAGAGCATGACTTTCTAACCCAAAGCACATTTGTGATATTTGTGTTTGCGCTTCTATTGAAAACTGAAGCTGGGAAAGGAAATTATATTTAGGGCCTTAGGGCAATATCATGTTTGTATTATTATTTGTATGATAATTACTTTTTGCAAACATAAAAATGAAAATTCTTTATCTTCCCCCAAATCAGGAATATATTTACTGGAAGCAAGCGAACAAAAGCTCACTCTTCTGAGCCTAGGTCAATGCTCTGAGATCTCAGCTCCCAGGTTCAAGTTTATACTGCTTTTTCAACTGCTCAGGCTGAATTCCTATGAGAATTTAATTTAGTACATATTATTAGAATCTTTCATGTATTATCACTCTTGTGAAAGAAGTCATTCTATTTAAGGCACTTAGGAGGAATCCTAAGTTGAAACTTGTTTGGAGATAATAGACTTCATTGTTCTTTTCTACTCACTGATTCTTGGGCAAAGCATCAAATATGAAATTGAAGTAAAAAAAAGGAAATAAAAGATCTTCAAGGCTGCCTTCTATCACTGTCATGAAAAAATCAGGTAATAAGATTGAGTTAAGTTAGTTTTATGAGCATCCATTTAAAAAACTGACAGATCATCTTATTGTGTTCCTGTTAATTTCCAAACACCTGTCTGGCCACCAGTGTATGTGCTTAGGATACAATGTGAAGCTGTAAACACAGGTCTCCATTCTAGACATTTGAGATCTAGAAAATAGAAACTGGAAGGAATTTATACCAAGTCACTCCTGAACCTCAGGATGAGCAGAAACAAAATTCCAATGTTCCCCTTGGTGACTGGAAACCCACCCTCCAGAGTAAAACCATGGGCCCACGGAGAATTGAGAAGACTGTGGGCCATAGCTTCCTGGAGCGGATAAAAGGTTTGAGGTCTGTAAGGCCTGATTGGCCTCTTGGCTCTGGCACACAGAAGCTGGGTGGCTTGTGCAAGTTCATTGCCCTCTATGAGCCTTAAGTTTTCTCAACAGGACAAACAGTGCAAACCTCACAGGACTGCTGAGAGGAATAAATTATAGAAAGTTCTGATCAACCTTGTTTGTAAGGATGTGGGGGCTTAATGTTCAGAAAGCCTTGCTCATGCTGGATAGGCTCATCCCATTTGCTCAGAGGGGAAGGAAACCAGTGTTTGTTGATGAGCTTTCCTTTTCTAAGGGCGAGGCCGTTGCCGTGGTGCTGGGCACCCATGGAAACCAGCAGAGCGCCTGAGCCTTCAGTCTCTAAGCAGCTCCTCTCCGAGGATCCCAGGATCATCATCAGGAGACAAACACGGCGCCTTCTGGCCCTGTTCTCCAGCTTGACATTGTGCTGCTGGGCTCCGTGGAGGAGCCTCATCCTCTGGCCTAAGCAAGGAGCTGACCTTTGAATAACCCAGTTTGTTGAAGGCAGCGGTCTCTGTGCTCTGATCTGTGGTTCGGTTACCAGTTCCCACTCCTCCGCCTTCTTGCCCATGGATGTTTGTGTGCTATCTCTCTTCCTTTCTTTCTGTATTACACACACACACACACACACACACACACACACACACACACACTCAGGGCTCATGTGTTTCCTTGGCAATCTCTTGAGGCTGCTATTCTCAGCCTGTGAAGAACAGCTGCAGGGCCCTAGCTCTGAGCTGATGGCAGCATATCTGGGTCTGGCTGCTGGGCAGTTGGCATGATGGCAGAGAAGCCACAGGGCAGATAACCTTGATTTCCATCACTTCCATGGTTCTGCTAGGAGTTCTCACACCTTTGTGCTGCTCTAAAATGCTGGGATATGTCTGCAATGTGGTAGGCGAACTGACGAATCTGACAGGTCTCGAACACACAGAACTGCAAAGCTGTAAACCAATGTCCTCTCTCCTAATAGGATTTGGCCAGCATCACTGTGTGAACCTCCACACCTTCTGTTGGGATGTTTATTGCTAGTGTTTGATAAATTGTTCCCATGAGCCCCACCCCATGCAAGTTAGCATTCTATGGAATAGCAACTGAAGAGGTGTACCAATGCTAATTAACAGTAATTTCACTAGCTGCAAGAATGATAATAGGGAAATGGTATTTATTTTCAAGATGGCCTATACCATGTCACTCGCATCAGCACAGTAAACCACTATCCTATATGTTATACGAGCTAGCAGCTTGGCTGCAACCAGTAAAACCTACTTAGTAAGGGAGAAAACCAGGAAGAAGAGCCACTCAAAACTGTGCTCTGAGGCTCTGATGTAAGGCAATCAATGGCCCAGTCCATTAAAGGGCCAACAGTATCAATCACCTGAAATCAGTGCTTACTGCAGGGTCTGGCCATTCATAGGTATTCAATCTATGTCAACTGCCTTGTGCAATGAATAAGTACATGAACTATTCTGATGCCCCCAGGCAGCATTTCATGTTTCCAAATCAACACATTTCAAGGCAAGGTCTAGGACAGTGCTTCTTAAACTTCCACAGAGTCACAATAACCTGAAACTTTGTTGAAACAGGCCTACCTTCAAGGATGGGTCTGAGATGGGGTCCCACACTGCATTTCTAACAAGCCCTCAGGTAATGTGGCTGTTGCTGATCCACAGAGCACACATTGGGTACCTCTGATCTATAGAACACCATTTCCTGGGATGTTAATAATCACCACCAAGTTGTGGGGGTGGGTGGTGGGTGGTTCTATAGTTATACACATATATTAGTGGAGAAATAGCAAGATAAATTCCAGAGGCCTTGGGAGAATTAGGACCCATGGGCCAAATCCAGCTTTCAGCCTATTTTTATATTGGCCTTGGGCTAAGGATGAGTTTTGCACTTTTTTTCTTTTCTTTTTTTGTATTTTTAGAGATAGGATCTCACTTCCTTATGGGATAGAGTTCAATGATTTGATCATTGCTCACTGTTGAACTCGTTGTTCAACCTTGAACTCCTAGACTCAAGCCTCCTGAGTAGCTGGGACTACTAGGGGTTCCACCATACCTGGCTAATTACTTTTACTTTCTGTAGAGACAGGGTCTTGCCATGTTGCTTAGCCTGATCTTAAACTCTTGGCCTCAAGGGACCCTCTCTCCTTAGTTTCCCAAAGTGCTGAGATGACAGATGTGAGCCATTGCACCTGGCTGATTTTTATATTTTTAAATGGCTAAAAAGACACAGAGAAGACAATTTGTGATATGTGAAAATTACCTGAAATTCGAATTTCAGGTTCAGGCCTGTTCACTTACCTATTGTCAGTGGTTCCCTTCACACTACAATAGCAGAGTGAGGGGTTAACAAAGACCATATGGTCCCCAAAGCTGAAAATATTTACTATTTGGCTCTTGACTGAAGACATATGCAGATCCTTGGCCTAAAAAATGTTAAATGGAAATCTTTAAATGTTCCCCATCACTTTTTACTATCCCTGGGGCACTGTATATTTCCTAGAGACAGTCAGCATAGGGTATTTTTACTGTCTGTATTTGTCTGTAAAAATCCCCTTTCATGGTGCTTCCTATGGTAGGGTTAGTGTTTGCTGCAGGATATTTTAAAACAAGAAATGATGCATGGAATAAAATATAAAATATGAAAACAAAATTGCCTTTGATTAATCCTACGGTGTCTGAGGATTGCATTTGAGATTTAATCTGCATGATTATTTGCAAGGTTATAGGGCGCTCTCACAGTCCTCATAAAGATTCCTAATTTCTATGACCAGCTGCAGACGAAGTTTCCTTTCCTTAGTAAGAAGTCCTGGGCCATTTACACCCGAAACAGGAACATCTGAAGGTCTATCACAGTTGAGGTATGTGGTACGAAGAGGGTAAGATGCAGTTATTTTTAGTGTCAAGGTCATTTGCAAAGCTCTTTATTTTGGTACATGCCAGTCTATGTAAGACCCTCATTAGCCGGGGACACATGGAATACAGAGAAAACCTTTTCTCACTGTCAAGGGGCTTACTTGTTTAGGTGCTTTAGGGTAAAACTGCTTTCTTGATGCAGCGTCTAGACTCAACCAAGAGTTGAGAGGTGAAAGTGGATAGAGCAGTGAATGCTTCTAGATAAACATGGTGGATAGATACATAGCTATCATGTGAGGACAGTGACCATTCATGTAAAAGAATGTGTCCTGAGCTAATACATATCTACTTCTTTCCATATTTCCTCTTTCAATTAATAAAAACCAAGAAATTTATATAAATCAATACCTATCACAGAGCTGAATTATCATAGAGAGCTGAAATCTACATTTTAATGTCTTCCTGCATTGCTATTTATTTGGATGAAGCTTCTGTAGGGCAGATCTTTCTCTTCTTTCTTGCCTGCTTTCTGGGGGAGCTGCTTTTAAATTTGACACAATTTTATGAATACTCTCTGTATTCGAGAAAGCCCAAAGAAGAACAAAGAGGCTATAAATCAAGTTGAACACTTTCTTTATATTTATCAATAATCGTGTTAACTATCCTTACTGAAGGCTTGCTGTTTGTTACGCACTATTTTAAGTGCTTTCATATAATACATAACCTCCATGACACATGGAGTACGTGAGATGACTAGCACCACTTCGTAGATTAAGAAACCGAGGTTTAGTGGTAACTATTAATATTTGACTAAATTACAGATCAGGAGTTTAAGCCATAAAATTTTGTTTTCAAAGCATATTTATTCTCAAAGCAATATGTGTGGATAGTTTGTCTTTTAATTTAAAACTGGAGACTATTTAATGTTTTAGTTTTATTTTCATATTGGAAAATAACACAGAATGGGTGGACAGATACATCTCATTATGTCCCAATTTTTGATAATATTTGGGTGTATTATCTCTACCTATATTTTTAATCTCTGGTTCCTCCATCTCCCATCTTTATTCTTATTTATCTTTTCTTCCTAAGATATATTATTGTGTTGGGCATAGTATAACTCTTTCAATTGACAAATGATTATTTTTATTTTTTTCTTGTTTTTGGTACAGTATACTTAGTGCTATAAATTGTCCTCAGTGTGTTACTTTGGCTTTACCCTACAGGTTTTGGCATACAGTGTGTCCTTTGTTATTTATTTCTATATAGTTTTAAATTACAGTTTTAATTTCCTCTTTAACTCAAGAGTTACTTGAAAGTGTGATTCTTAAATGTAAGTATTTGAGTTTTGTGTTTTCTAATTTTATCTTCATTATGGTGAGTGAAGGTGGTCCATGTGATTTTTGCTTTTTGGGATTTGTTGAGATTTCCTTTGTGCTCTACCATGAAGCCATTTTTGGTGAATGTTTAATTTGTGTTTGAAAAGAAATCCTACTCTGTCCTTAACCCTATCTAGTGACATACCTGCATCAAATCAAACAGAAAAGGAAGGTTTATGTTCTATTGAAACTCTCTACATTCCTTAGTCAACTTTGACCCATTGATTTCTGAAAGGGGAGTGTTCAGGTCTCCTGTAATGATGGTAGCTTTATCAATTTCTTCTATTTCAGTCCATTTTTATCTTTTGCAGCTATCTTGTCATATCTATAGGTCCGTGATTGTTACCTTTTCATGATGGATTGTAGCTTTTACCATTATTAAGGATTAAGTATTGCCACCATACACTTCATTTCATGATGTTTTTATGTTGCACAACTTTGATCAAACTCAATAAAATCAAATATGCACTTACCTTATCCTTATCCCTCTTACCTTCATAAACCAAACCAAAATAACAGCAACAACATAAAACTAGCATTAAGCATGTAAATCATGGGTTAATGTGCTCTCATTTGGTGTAAGACTCAGATGCTAACAGTAGGTCAGTCACTTTTTTTCTCTGGGTTTGTAGTCTCACCCTCTGGGAAAAGTTTTGGATTGGTTTGGAGGCTAATGATCTCTTTACCCCACTATAAAGGCATGAGAATATGAACAAGTACTATAATTTTCTTTTCTTTCTTTTTTTTTTTTTTTTGAGACAGACCCTCAAGCTGTCCCCCAGGGTAGAGAGCCATGGCATCACAGCTCACAGCAACCTCCAATTCCTGGGCTCAAGTGAGTCTCTTGCCTCCCCCTCCCAAGTAGCTGGGACTACAGACATCTGCCACAATGCCCGGCCATTTTTTGGTTGCAGCCATCATTGTTGTTTGGCGGGCCAGGCTGGATTTGAACCCACCAGCTCAGGTGTGTGTGTAGCTGGCGCCTTAGCCCGTTGAGCCACAGGCGCCGAGCCCTATTATTTTCATTGGATGAAACTTCTCCTTTAAGTTAATGCAACTGTGAGATGCAAAGTGTCCATTCTCAGGTGACAGCAAAGATAGTGATTGCTGCTGAGACAACTCCTTATAGCGGGGCAAGTGCCTCTGCATCAGGCCGGGTGGGATTGGTGAAGAGCTGACTCCTTCACTTTTGTAAGTCACCAGAATTTGACCCAAGTTTGAAGTAGACTTTTCTGCCTAAGCAAAACCAGCTGAATTTACTCCAACATTTTATGCCATGTAACTCCTAGTTGTCAAAGTATTATTCATAATAATAATTATTTATTGAAAGCTAGGCATCAAACAGGAATGTGTGCTACTCAAAATGTGGTCCCCAGAGGAGCATCAGCCTCACCTAGGAGCCTGTTATACAAGCACAGCCTTAGGCTTCACCCCAGACCTACTGGGTCAGGTCACTTCCTGAACAAGTTGCCAGGGATTAAAAGTCTGAGAAGTGCTGCCTCAAATCACATTATCTTCCCATTCAGCATGAAAACAAAAAAATGAAGTGCAAATTGATTTGATAAGTAACCAGCCAAGATCTCAGAGGTGGTAAGTGGAAGAGGCTGAGCTTCTCACCTTGGGGTTGACTCTATTTCTGTGCTTCCACTCTTGGGGATGCATTACTATTTTAATTTCTACAATTTAGACATCCTGCAGACTTCCAGTATCCTTTGCCTCCCAAGGAACTGAAAGGTCCGTGGGGTGATGGGATTTAAGAGTGTCCCAATAGTGCCCTGTCTGGCACTGTGGACAGTCTGGCTGATTTCCATGAGATAAAGTCTTTTATTCAGAAAACAAAAGGGAGATGGTTATCAGAAAAAGCATACCAAAGGCCTTCTGTCTTCCTCAAATAACAGTGTCTGTGAAAGCTAAGAAAATTGTTCAAGATAATCAGAGGAGGAAGACACTGAGGATTTTGAATATTGGAAATTCTAAGGATGGTCCTAATATAAATTATTTTTCTTCCTCTGAAAATGGTAATTAAAGCTCACATCTTAATGCTAACTCAAGACCAGAGCAAAGAGGACTTTTAGCAGATAACATGTAACAAGGTTCTGTTAACACTCCTATTATTAAAAATGGCCATTTCTTAACTCTTCTGAGTCCATGGTTGTAAATTTGTGAAAGTGTGGACTGGACTTGGCTCCTTGTTACTGTATTTTGAATGATCTTGCACATGAAATTCAATCTGTTTCTCCTTTCATAGAGGGTACTACTGGGTTTAATCAATATCCTAGTTAAATCAAAAGATTATATTTCAAACACAATGAATTCATGGTTCATGAGTGAAATGATTTACTATCTTGCATCCATTTGACTCCCATTTTTGGGTTGATGAATAGTAATTCATTCAGTTGTAATGAATACAACTGCTGGCAATAGGACTTCTCAGGAACCTGATCTCCTTGCATCAAAATCTTTTATAGTTGCTTGTTAAAAATGCAGATTTCCAGTTGCATCATCCATGGGAAGAGATTTATGGAGGTTGGGCTAGAATTTGCATTTTCAACAACCACAGGTTTTTCTTATGCCCCCAGAATGGGAGGGAGAACCAGTGTGTGGTATCACCTAGCGCTGAAGGTTGTTTCAAGTATCTAGAGGGAAACCCCAACCCCTTGTGATAAAACATCACAATCTCATAGTTTCCCAGCATTTAGGAGGTCATCCTGACCTGAGGTGGTAGCTTCTTTTTCTCCCCATCATGTTATTTTCAATATTTGATGACAATGTACGTGCTTAGTTAAATACCATGAATACATGTCTTAAAGGAGGGGTTGGCTAAAGAGCCATTTCAAGAGGCAGATATTTCAACCAGCTCACAGAAGTGTCACCCTCTCTCTCAGTGCCTCTGCAGGAGGGCACTGAGCACCATTCGAAGCTCAATTCCTTTCAAGCAGGGCTTATTTATTTTCTAGACTATTCTATCCCACACCATTCCTAAATTGGACTCTGTATCTATATATCTGGGTATAAATAGAAGCAGTCCTGATCTGGTTTCTTCTGAGAAGGGAAGTCTTGCTTCCCCAAATAGTCCCTTCCCTGGCTATTCCAGAATAATGACAGCAACAGTGACAGGCAGCTTTGGCTTGTGTTTTGTTTTTTAGGGTGCTGGGTCTGGAGACACTTGGCATTTAAATGCAGCCAGCATTGGCATTTCTTAATTGCAATGGGGCAGCTGGCCACAACCAACACTGATTATGCCTAAATCTCTCTGTTTCAAAAATGCCAATGTTTCTTTTGTGTGTTTTGCAAATGTGGCTAAATGGGTATTTAGCCCTGTGGTTTGTGTTATGCAACAGTTCCTGCTTGTTTACTTGGGAGCCCAACACAGTGAACTCACTGACCAGGAGAGAGGGAAAGGCAGACCACAGTAGGCCTTCGGCAAAGTGGACCACGGTAACTGGTCCGTCTGTTGGACCAATTTACCCAACATTTCCTGTGAGCTGCTGTTAGAGCCCCACACCCTGCCCATAGCTGTGGTGAAAGGGCTGTCCCTTAGTGGTGGTCCTAGGAGCTCTAGTAAGAAGCTCCCCACACTGTGCAGTGACAGCTGATGAGAATGTTTGTATTCCGAGGTGCACGGCTTGGTTCTTGGGAGATGAGCAATGGCCAGATCAATATGGAAGCTCGTATGGGAGGTGCTGTGTACACTGACTCACTGCAGTTTTGCCCTCAGTAGCGAATGTTATGGGTGCTCAGCTCTCTAACCAGTTCTTTAAGGTCATCCCCTGTTCCCTGCCCGGGACTCTGTAAGACCACCCTAGGGATGCTTTGTCCAATCCACTGAGAGCAGCAAGTATCTGGGGCTTATGGTCCCTTCTAGGGCAGGCCCATAGCTAACAACTGGCTGGCACAGGTGTTCCAAAGGTCAGCTCTTTTGCCTTAAGGTATGACAAACCACCAGACATGAGGACCCTCCAAAGATTCCCCCAGGACCTCACCTGAGCCGGGATGCTGCCAGCAATGGCTCCTTTGCTTGGTTTCCTCCCATCCTCATTGCCCTTCTTTTCCCACTTCCTTGTGGGTTTCTCCTGGGAGCACTTTCCTAATAAACCACTTGTACATAAATCCTCATCTCAGAGTCTGCTTCTGAGGAAGCTTCTGAGACAGCTTTCATTTGTTTATGAGCTATATTTTATCACATATAGATGGCTGAACACTAGGTACTTCAAGGAATCAATAAATCATTGCATGAGGTACTTCAAGGAATCAATAAATCATTGCATGAGGAAAAGAAGGGGAAATAGAAAAAAATTCTCTGTGTTCCCAGGCACACCAAAAAATATCCATATTCAAAAATCACAGAAGGTTATTGGAGCATCATTTGTCACAGGAAGAAGGGAAGCTTGGAGAGGTGGGGTAATTTGAGACCATAAAGTCATCTGGAGTCTGGATCTTTTAACTTCCCAAGCTAGGGCTCATCTTAAGGTATCTTTGAAATAGCAAACATCAAAAAACTCGGAAGAAGGGACTTGTCTCATCTATGCTTATTGAGAATATTTTTAGAATATATAAAAATAACATGACTAAGGCCAATGTGGCCTGTGCTTTTTTAATGTTAATTTGAGGTGTTTACTATTTTTATATTTCATGATATCATCCTAGCAAAAACCAAAACTCTAATTTCTTCTGACTTAGATCTTTCCTGGTGGGTACTGGTCTTAGTATAGAATGCTTTCTCTCCTAATTAAAAGGAGACATACAAACTTTAGGGTATTTCTCAAAAATCAGTGTAGTTTGTGTTGTTAAACTAACTGAGTTTGGCATTTTCTGTTATTTTCTACTTTCTTCTGTAGACAAGATGAGCAGATTGGTAGGAGGATGATGCTAATCAACATGATCTCTGTTTTTCTAGAGAAAGTCCTTCGGGTGAGGAAGACACTAGGCCAGGGGCCCCTTACCCTGAACCCTTTATCCTTGTGAATAGCTTTTCCAAAACCCTGGGTTTCTTGTGCCTTCTTTGTAATTAAGGCATAAATGCACACTGGATTATTAATTTATTCAGTCTTCTAAAAAACTGACTTTAATGGACTTGCCTTTCAGACTTAACATTGTTCTAAATGGTATCTACAAAATTAAAAGTTTTGTGGCTATGTTTTCTTAATGTACATTGAAATAGAAACACAATTATTAAAATTTAAAAAACAGGCATTTTCTATCACACTCCTGAGTTCATTTGCCCAGCCACTGAGGGGATATATGTTATTTTGGAGTTCATTGCTACAGATGTGGGTTGGGGTCAAATGCCCTTCATTCTTGCCTATATTTCTATGTTTCTGACCCATGTAGAGAGCAGCCAGAGAGGCAAGGGCAACAAGGACTCTATGTTTGAGCAAAATCAAGATTGTGGGGGCCCAAGGCATAAAAATGAACATTTTGAGTGCGTGTAAGAACCTTCATCCTGGGATCAGAACCCCTGCAGGACAAGTGATTTCCCTCAGTTGTTCATACTCATTTGCGTACAGCGTTTACACAAATTAACTGAGTATGTAGCAGTTTGTTGGGAGGGAAACAGGCTGGTCAAGGACTTTGGAATCACATTGTACCAAGGATGGTTGAAGGTAATGAGGACGTTTATCTGGGAGAAATGAAGGCAGACAACGCAATAGTTTACCACAAAGAATGGATATTAGACTTGTTCTATGACAACTATTAAATTATTTGTGGTTTAACTTAAAATTCTTTAGTATGGATATGTGTTAGTTGTGATCTGTACCCTAGAGGAGGTTGGTAAACTCTGTAGCTACCCTAATCAGGGACATACATGTTAGGATGGGTAGTTAGCATTTGAAAGGTTTTTCTGAAGAGCTCACATTCCTGAGACAGCTACTGTAAGTACTTCAACTCCCTCTGTCTATGATCAACTGGAAGGTTTGCTAAGTAACATAATGGATGCTATGATTTTTTTATTAGTGAAATGAGTGTTCAAAATATATGAATTGGCTAAAAGTACTGTACAAACCTTGACTCCTAAAAAAATGAAAAACCCAGCCGGGTGCTGCGGTGAGCACCTGTAATCCCAGCAGCTTCTGGAGGCTGAGGCAGTGGGATGCCCACAGCCCAAGTCTGGGGTTGCAGTGAGCTATGACACCAGTGCACTCTGCTCAGGGCATAGGTTGGGACTCTGCCTCAACAATAACAATAACAAAAAGCAAAGAAATCAAAGTACAAAATATATATATACGAATTGGTTAAAAATACAGTACGGATCCTAACAATCATATAACATAAACAGGTGTGTGTATATGTTGTGTGTTATGTGTCTGTACAGTTTATATTTACAAGGTGGACATAAAGTTTGTGTGCAATTTAAAACAGTTTAACATAGTAAATTGTACATGAACTTTATGGACACCTTGTATATAGTGAGTCTGAAGCTTAAAGCTTAAATTTGCTCCTTTATTCTTTTGTGTTTAGGGGATTCTCTTGACCACTGGTTCTCATCTGGAGGGCTCACTAAAAGTCAGATTGCTGATAGAGTAAATAAGTCTGGGATAGGACCTGATAATTTACACGTGCAAGATTCTCATCTGAAATGTGGCTTCTGGTTCAAGGAACACACTTGAGCATCACTCCTTAATCTGATCCGATCTGAATCCTGCCATTAGAATATTATGTGCCTATTGAAAGGGGCAAAAGAGCAGAAAACTGATACTTCATTATGCTTCTAGAACAAGTGTTCCAATTAGCCTTGGATCTGCTTGCTAGTAAATCCTTGAATGAGGGAAGAATGCATCCTTGTAACATAATATCCAGTTTTGTGGTAATAACGAAGGAGACCTACAAAACTTCATCTATTCTAACTACATCTGTTAAAATAATTACCGAGGTTCGGCGCCTGTGGCTCAATGGGCTGAGGCGCCACCCACCTGAGCTTGCGGGTTCGAATCCAGCCCCAGCCCGACAAACAACAATGACGGCTGCAAATAAACAAACTAAAAAATAAAATAAAATAATTACCGAGAATTACCGAGTGGGCAGAAGACAATGTGCAACAGGCTCCAGGAAACAGAAAATCATCGAGACTAAGAGGCAGTTACAGAAGAATTTTATAAGAAATCTGTCCAAGTGTGGGTTGGAAGACTGGGAAGAAGTAGTTCCCAGGTCCTGGAAGTAGTCCAAGAAAGGCCAGCCAGCCAGCAGGTGGTCTTTATGGATGTGATCCATTTAAAAGATGGGACATTGGATCAGGGGATGTGTACATTTCCTTCCAAATCTGGGGTCTCTGACTCTATGGAGAAAGACAAGATGTATGGACGGTGCCGTACAACCTGGATCTCCTTATAAAAGTAGGTTCTTTGCAGCAATAGAAATTGGGATTTGGGGATTAGCTGGGGCAAATCCTTACCTTCCTAAGCCAGCAAACTCATAGGAAGGAGCTGATTCACTTTCAAGAAACAAAAATGCCAACCTAATTATTATTTCTCTGGTTAATCTGATAATCTTACAGCAAACAACATAGGCATTCACCCTGGACTTTATCATTTTCACCTTGGATGGAGATAATTGTTTTTGCCTTCGATAACAGGTCTGCTATGTCTCTCCTTGGAGGAACCAAGGCTTTGAACAAACCCACACGCACAAAAGAGACTGTGCTAGAAAACTATTTGCTCTAGAAACAAATTCACTGCAAAGTTTCCTTAAATAGCAAAGCTACAAGCTTACATTTTAGCATCTTACAGAGCATTAAGTACTTGACACAAAGTAGGAACAAAAAATAAAAATGGCCAAAGTGTCGGGAGTCCCAGCTGATGGCAGAAGGGCTCCAAGTGATGAGAGAATGTCTCTGAAGTGATCGTGTAAGTCGATGGGGACAAAAAACTGATTTGTTAAATTAGATTTACCGAATCTCCAATTGCTTAAGGTCAGTAACTAGGGTGACTGTAACTACCTCAGTGTGTATTTGACTTCTCCAGTTACGCAGTTTGTCATTCACTATCATTAACATGGAGAGGATTTAGAAAGCACTTTGGATTAGAGCTTGCAGGCAAAGAGCCTGGGGATTTTTGTAAACCAAAATCCATTTTTGTACAGAGAACATGTACTGAGAATATCCCTTGGAAGGAAGAAGTTTGTGGCCAATTGCTAAGATGTTTTTGCTGGATCAGCCTCCACTCAATGCTAGTGTTTTATGTTCATGTCTATCACTGAATCCATGTTTGACTGTGGCTAGTTTCAAGGCACCATTTCAAAAAGTTCAAAACATGACTCTCATAAAAAGATAGATTGAATGTGTGCTGACAATTTATTAACTCATTAATGAGAAAACCAGTGAGATGATAAAAAGCGGGTTCAAGATAATTCATACATAATACTGGAAAAACTTAAATACCAAGCTGGCTAATAAAGCTGTAACTTTTGGAGTTATCTCATCTATCAGAGAGAAATCATTTAAATTTTTATCACACAAAAATCTCCAAATTGACAAACATATAACTGCACAGGGTCTGAATCCTGATGAAAAGTTAATAGTTTAGTCAAAGAAAGAGAACAGATAATTCTTGAGTGGGTTCACTGGAAAATGCACCAATATGTCAAGTGAAAAAACATGCATCCATCATTTTGCCTTATTTCTAAGTTTTGGATAATAATACGTTTAATAATACAAACAGGTGAATTTTGGAGCACCTCCAGGTGAACTTCAACATCTCTTGCTTTGGAAAGCTGAATGAATGTAATCTCTCTCCCAGTATTCTTAGTAAGAACTAAAAGCAAATATCTTATGACCACATTTGTTGAATGCGGGTGTGTGTGTGTGTGTGTGTGTGCACGTTCAAACTTTCTGGGGAACTTTAAAACAATCCCAAGTTGATATCTCAGACCAGTTCAATCAGAATCTCAATCAATCAGAATAAAGCCCAAGAAGCAATATATTTAAGGCTCCCCAGATAACTTTAATATTCAGCCAAGATTGAGAACCACTACACTATTTAGAATCAATATGAATGTATGTGTGTATATGTACATTTATTTTAAATAAAAAGTCAAAGTAATAACTGTTTTATCTTGTTTCAACTTCATAAATATTTCCAATAATCACTAAAAACTGCTCAAATTCCATTTTTAAAGATTGCATTGTGGCCTATCATATAATGTATTAGTATTTATTTGGTTACTGGATGTTCAGGATTATTTCCCTTCCCCTTCCTTTAAATAAATTAGATTGCCATAAACTTTCCAAAAGTTTTACCTTCATCTTGGATTATTTCCTTGTCGTGGATTCTTGGAGTGGACTTATAGGTAAAAAAAAAAAAAAAGTGTATGTTTTAAAGACATCTGAGATTTATTACCAAAATGCTGTCTACAGAGGTTACTAATGTGTACTTGTGATTTCCTCATAAAATATTTCAAAAGAGTTACTTGTAAAATATTTCAAAAAGAGTTTATAATTCATTTTTTCTAGTATCCTCAGTGGCCATTTTTAATGTAACTTTTTTTTTTTTTTTTGGCTGGGGCCATGTTTGAACCCGCCACCTCTGGCATATGGGGCTGGTGCCCTACTCCTTTGAGCCACAGGTGCCGCCCTTTAATTTAACTTTTTAATCTAGCTAAAATTTATGTTAGTATTACAGAAAAAGTTAAAGTTCTAATTTGATATTTTTTCCAAACAAGTCCCCTTTTCAACATCATTTGTCAACTAAATCAATCTTTCTCTATTAGTTTATGACTCAAAAAAGTTTATAACAAAATATGTAGGTTAATAAACGATACTTTGTAGTAGTGGATGGACTCAAGAGATACATGTGATTCTAACAGACTAGTTTGAATGTATTCAGGTCCAAATCTTAACCATTATTATTTCTTAGAGACACCTAGTTCTGGCTTTAACTCATACTCATTTATAGAACCCTTAGGTGTTGAAAAACAACCCAGAGCTTATCCTCTCTAAGATGGTTTTAATCTGTCTGCAAGCAGCTTGGAGCTTTGCCAATAACAGGTCTGCCTAAACCCATCTGTTCTCCTTTTCATACGTTCCTTCTCTGATATTGTTATGTCCTTGCCTTGTCTGGGAAGAAAGATTTTTCTACATAACATCTCAGAATGATTTAGTACCAATTCCGAATTTAGTGGGATCTATGTTTTGTTCTTATAGATTTATGTTTTCATTTTATAATCACTGTAATCTCTGTTCTTGCTTAACAGGCCTACTTAAAATCAGTAAGTAAAGTTCAGAGTTATTAAAGCCACATGACACAAAAAAAGGAAGCTAGAATTTTTAATCATATTCAAGAAAACAGAAAATTTTTACTAAAAATACTAAAAAACTAAAATTTTTACTAAAATTTTCTCACTTCTACAATTCTTCTATTAAATCGTAGAAAAGGTAGCCTTGGCTACTAATTTCTGTAACGATCATACCTCATTTGTAATTGCCCTATGCAATTCTTTATGCTATTAGCTTTGTTGAGTCTGAGAAACCTTTCTCACATGTCTCCTATTGCCAGGACTGTACAGATCGTTAGAGATTGTTATGAAGAGAAACAACAGGCCTCAGTGAATTCCCACCCCATAAACTCTGAGCTGGCAAAGGAAATAACATGTGTGTGTGTGTTACTATTCTAGAAATATGGAAGCACTCACTCTGACCCATTTAGCCTCTCATACCCAGTCTCTGTACTGACTGAAAAGTTATTTGCTCATTTGAAGAACATGCACAAAATGGTGGTTAAGAATTAAGGGTTCCATGCAGGGCGGGGAGCAGGTGTCTCACTATGGCCCTTTAAACATAATCAGTCTGAAGAGCTTGGCCACACCCGTGGGTCTGGGTGTTACCATCCAGACTTTTGGGAACCTGGCCGGGTGGCAATCATGGTCATTCCTCTCACCCATGGGCCTGCTTGGATCCTGTGGTTTGGCAAACTCCAATAGGCAAATGTCCAGGTCTTTCTCTTACACAAAGGTTAGGCTATGGGCTGCCCTGAGCATTGGGGTGGCAAAAGAGAACCCCCCCATATCATTTTAAATACACTCAGCTAGCAAATGGCAGGGCTCAAGATCTCACTAGGACCCAGATGAAGAAACTAGTCTGAAGCCTCACACCCCTTTCTATGTGGGCTGAGCTGAAAATGGAAGCTAGGGAAACGTTCTCTGTGGTCAATGAGGTGAAAAGCAGGTGGTATTTGTTTTAGAAGAAGTTTCTGAGGCTTGGGGATTGCCCAGTGTATTACAAAAAAAAACAAAAACCTGGGTGGCACTTGTAGCGCAGTGGGCAGGGCGCCGGCCCCATATACTGAGGGTGGTGGGTTCAAACCCAGCCTCAGCTAAATTGCAACAAAAAATAGCCAGGCATTGTGGTGGGCGCCTGTAGTCCCAGCTACTTGGGAGGCTGAAGCAAAAGAATTGCCTAAGCCCAGGAGTTGGAGGTTCCTGTGAGCTGTAATGTGATGCCACTCTACCGAAGGTGACAAGGTGAGACTCTGTCTCTACAAAAGGGGGAAAAAAAAAGATCTGGGGCAGGTCCAACTCTCCAGGACTTTGCCTAGGGGGAACCATCTTTTCCTTGGAGGATTTTGAAAGGCTGCTTTCTCCACCTGCTGCGAGGCCTGTATCTTTCTACTTGGCTGCTCCTCCTGCCGCCTTAGTGTGTATGAAGCACATAGCATGAGACAGGCAAATTGCTCGAGCAAAGCAGCACATTTCTAGGAGCTTCAGAACACGACTGTCTTCCTTTGGGATTTCACAAGCCATCTGTAGAGAGGAGCTTCTCTCCTGGAGGTGGGAGTGGAGGGAAAAGGAGGTGGTCCTGGGCTGGCTTCTTCTAGAAGCCAACCCTGAGGCAAGGGTCTGTGTCCAAGGAAGACCAGGAAGGGAGAGGAGAGAGTAGGTTAAGAAAGGAGAAGGCCAATAAGGATGGTGTCCCAGTGACAGCCTTCCTCTCCGTGGGGTGGGAGTCTGAAGTCTCTCTCTCTCTTTTTTTTTTTTTTTTTGAGACAGAGTCTCGCTCTGTCACCCTCAGTAGACTGCTGTGGCATTACAGCTCACAGCAACCTCAAACTCTTCAATGCTCCTGCCTCAGTCTCCCAAGAAGCTGGAACTACAGGCACCTGCTACAACATCCAGCTAGTTTTCTTTCTTTCTTTCTATTTTTAGTACAGCGGGTTTGCTCAGGCTGGTCTTGAACTCCTGAGCTGAAGCAATCCACCTGCCTCTGCCTCTCAGAGTGCTAGGATTACAGGTGTGAACCACTGCAACCAGCCAGAAATCTGGAGTCTTTTTTTTGTAGAGACAAGAGTTTCACTCTGTCGCCCTGGGTAGAGTGCTGTGGAGTCACAGGTCACAGCAACCTCCAGCTCTTGGGCTCAGGCGATTCTCCTGCCTCAGCCTCCCAAGTAGCTGGGACCACAGGTGCCCACCACAGCGCCTGGCTAATTTTTGATGCAGTTCCCCCGAGGTTGGTTTTGAACCCGCAGCCCTCGGTATATGGGGCCGGCGTCCTACTTGCTGAGCCACAGGTGCTGCCCAGAAATCTGGAGTCTTAAAACACACCACAGAGTGCACCTCGTCTGCAGGCCAGAGGGCCAGGATCTTGTACTCTTACATCAGCCAGTCATTGGCTAAAGTCACTTATAAAGTTCAGAGACTCCCAGCCATTTCTGGCATCCGTGTGGATGAAGCCGCTCTCTGCATGGGTTAACGCCACACGTTGCCTTTAGCAGCAAAACACACAGAAGCTGATCGCTGGGCTGGTGGAGGAATCCAAGGGGCTCTCAGTGCCTGCTGGAGGAACCCTCCATGCCCAGAACTGCAAGGAGCCTCCTTCCCAGGGCAGGTGGAGGGCCATCTGTGGGCTCTGTGGGAGCAGGAGGGCACATCCTGCTTAGGGAGCCCTGCCAGTTAGCAGGGGGAAGGCCTGGCCAGGTCTCCCTGAAAACTGCCTGGCCAGCCCCTTTGAGGATGTCCGCACCTTTTCTCTAGTCCCAGACTATGTGTGACATGTAGGTCATGCGATATTCTTATGTATATACAGCTGTCAGACAACTCCTATTGGTACTCTTTGCAATTATTGCTGAGTGACACTCGAGAGGTGAACTGTCCTCCACATAAAAATGACATTTTCCACTTTTGTCACTCTGGGAAGTCTGTCAGCACTCCTCTATCTTGCTGGGTGCCGGGAACCCTTAGCTGCCCAGCTGCTCATTCATAATCCCTAGTAATAGAAGTGGTGATTGTCGAGCAGGCAGAGTCTGCCAAGCACTACATAGATCTTTGGGTGTGATAACTCGGCCAATAGTCCCAACAACCCTACGTGAGGTGGGTGCCTTTATTATCCCCGCTTTATAGGTAGGAAACCAAAACAGAGGGGTTAAGTGAATGGCCAGGGTCACACAGCTAGTAAGTGGGGAGGCAGGATTTGAATCCAGAGAGCCCTCACCACTGACCACTGAGCTACAACGCCATGGATGGATAGCCCCAAGAGCTCAGGGATGGACTCTGCATGTGAGGAAGCCAGGATGCTGTCAGAATTCAGTTCGAGGCCTGGCAAATTGAATCCCACTCTAAAACTTAGCACCTGCCTTGTCTCTCTCCTACTCTTCTCACAGCATATAGCTGGGGAAATCCGAGATAAGGTAAAGACACGGGACCCGGTTGGGATTGCAGCTATGCTCAGAGCCGGGGTTATGGCCTTTCTTATCCCATCATCTCATTTAGACATCTTCTCTTGTGTGAGTCAGGCTCTAATTCTCTGGAAATTATATGTCGCCACTACTGAATTTTCATATGAGTGTCTTGGTATATGCAGATAGTGCATAAAATATTCTTCCTTGGAAACAATAATGAAGAACAGCTAACATTTAGTAGATCCTTAATATGTACCAGGTGCTGGGCTATGCATACCACATGCATAATTTTATTGATTTCTAGTACTGTGTCAATATCTTTGGCGTTTACTATTATCTCTATTTATTTTTTCAGATGGAGAATGTGAGCCTTCGGGAGGGTTTAAATATTTTCCCTAAGGTTATACAATTAGTAAGTAGCCAAAACATAAATCTTTTTAATTCTAGAACAATTATTATACTTTAATTAATGTCAAGAAAATTATCCAAAATTTGGAAGCAAAGAAAAAAGAAGACAATAGCATTTTTTACATCATACGGGAACATTTTTTAATACACTTCCCCAAGGATTCTCTAATTTTCTAGGGGAATGTACCTTTGTTTGGCTTACTATTTTTCTTTCTTTTTTAACATCTTTATTGAAGTAATGTTCATTCAACAATGTCATTCAACAAATGACATATATATCTAATGTACAATTTAGTAAATTTTGATGAATGTATTTTGTGTTGAAACCAGTACCACCAATGAAGCTAATGAGCATGTCTAACACCCCTGAAGGTTTTTGCTATTCATTTTTGATTAGAGAGCACACTGCCAAATTACATATTATTTTATGGAAGATCGAGGACATGACTTTTGTCCAATAGAGATGCAAATGATATCTCTCTGGTAGAAAAGATAATTCCAAGGGTTATAGTCCATTAATCAGTTTTGAACCCAATTTACAAATCTATTTTGACCTTCCTTTTCTGACTGACTATATATAAATCTTTGTTCCTCAAACACTCTGTAAACTAGCTTACTGGTTGTCTCACTAATAAAGTAGTAAATCAGTCTTTGACAGGCACTCTATATTATTCTTATGAGAGTCAGGTTCTAATTCTCTGGAAATTATATGTTGCCACTACTGAATTTTCATGTGTGTGTCTCAGTATGTGCAGATGATGTATAAAATGTCCCAAGAACAAATCAGAGGACATGTTGTCCTGCCTACCTGAGGATGGCAGAGTTAACAGATGGGTCTAGAACGGTGGTTCTCAACCTGTGGGTTGTGACCCCTTTGTAACAATGCAAATATATTGTGGCTTTAGGAAGGTTGAGAACTACTGGTCTATAAGATGACAGCAGCCATATAAGAAAACAAGCCTATGGATCCCACTCTACCTGGTTTGGTATATTCCGGAGAAGTCAAATACCAGTCTGCAGAGAATTTATGCCTCAAGTCTGTCTAGGTTCCTGTTTTTTCCATCTCTCCAGATTTGAGATTTCCTGTCTTGTCGCTGCACAAATATCCAAAATTTCCATAAATCCACTTTCTAGGAGGAACGCGCTATAGGCAAACAGGCTTTTCTGGGCCTCTAGTTCATTTATCTGGAACCTTAAGGGGATAGGATGAAAACAGAAGATCTCATGAATAACAAAATGAAATGACAAAAGCCACCCAGGAAAGGTTAGCCTGCTTTAATCACAAGTGCAAACATGGTTCCCTTCCCGTAGATTTATGTGTCCCTTTCTGGAGGTAGCAGCAGGTCTGCCTAACATTTTCCAAGGGATCAGATCTCATGCTTGTTCATCATTGCTCCCTTGGGAGCAAATCTGATGAAAATGCTTATCTGCCTAATGTTAACTGTAATCCTCCAAATATCTGCTATTTCTTTCACCATAATATCATCCCTTAAACTTGCACTGCTTTCTAGATGAAGAAGCTTCCATCCCACCTTCAAAATTCAGCACAAATGGCTCCTCCCGCACGAGCCTGGCAGCACAGACCATGGCTCCCTCTCTGGACTCCCCTGCGGCTCTCAGATCCCCTGGCCTGGCACTTCTTGCTTCCCACTACATTGGCCTCTTTATGTCATCCGTATCCCCCACTGCACTGTGATAGGTTCTCAAATTTTCCCTGCGGCACAAATCCTCTGTACATTTTTTTCTTTTTTAGACACTCTGTCACTGTTTGTAGAGTTCTGTGGCATCATCATAGCTCACAGCAACCTCACACTTTGTGTGTGACAGGTCACTCCACCAGCACCCTTATAGTCTGCATGCCTCTCACACAGAAGGCAGCAAGTAAATAGTTGTGAGGATGAGGATCATACATATCTCATGCTTCTTTATAACTTTCTTCATTTAACATGACATTGTGTGCTCCAATTTGAGTATATAGTCATGCATTGCTAAACAATAGGAATATGTTCTGAGAAATTTGATATTGGGGGATTTAGTCATTGTGGGAACATTATAGGATATTCTTAGCAAACCTGGGTATCTAGGCTGTACAGCCTATTGTTTCTGGGCACAAACATGTACAGCACATTACTGTACTGAAAACTATAGGCAATTATAACATAATGGCAAATATTTGTGCCACGTAAATGTAGAAAAGACACAGTAAAAATAAGATTAAAATTTTGTGGGACCACCACCATACATGCAATCCTTTGTTGACTGAACCATCATTATGTGCCCCAGGACTGTAGATATTTCTTAATTTTTCCCAAAGCTGTTTGATATCAGTCTTCCTTTGACTATTTAAGGCAATACATTTTTAATCAATTTGAACATGTTAATATTTATTGGAGAGTCCAATAAGTCATTTAAGAAATTTATGATGCAAGGGTACATTTCAAAACTATTAAGAAATGAGTATAATTGTGATGGATAACACAGTTGTAACAACTTAGTTAAATGTGAGAATTTCACATTGTATATCAAAGCAGTACCCTGATCCCCATAAATTCACCAATGTACAAAGTTATGGTTTAATTAAAAAATAATTTAAAAAAAGAAATTATACACACATTTATCCAGTAAGCCTTGGTATTCTCTCAGAGACGCTGCATCTAAGTTCTGAACTATCTCCAGGGGGACTAGAACCTCCCCAGAAGAAAGGCTTGAGCTATCCAATGAGGTAAAAATTGTCCATGAAGGGGAAGTTGCTGAGGGCTTAAAAGCAGAGGGAAGTGTTGGGACAACTCTTTCAGGTTTCCTCTTCAGAGAACTTGGAAACCACTCTTGGACATTTGGGCTTCACTAACTGACATAGTGTAGTCACTAACTGACTGATATAGTGTATCTCAACAGTGTGCTCTGCAGTACCACCATCCACTCTCCCTGTCCTGCCCTCCATACCCAGCGGTCAAGTTTCATCCTTTTATGTGAGGGTTTTAGACACAGCTGGACAATCAGTATGAGTACGTAGCAGGCAGCAAGAAGAGCAGAAGTGAAGTCGGCGAGGGAGGCACATCTGTAATGGAAGGTGCCGTCCGCACAGCCTTCACCAAGAGGAAATAGGCCAAGGGGAAAAAAGGAAACCTGACTTAATCTAAATTTTTTATATGGGATCTCAGGAACAACTGGTGGTTCTATTCTTAGCTTCCTTCTCAACTAAAGCTAACATTTATTTCCAGTTTAATGCCTATCTTGGTCTCAAAGGGGATAATGAAGTCGTGGGCTAGGACAGGAAGAATGTGGGCAAAATAAAATTTTGTAACTTCAGGATCCTGAAAAAAAAAATTACTGCAGGGCTGGCCCCAGATGTCAGCACTGATCAGCCCAGTTGATTGTTGATGGCACCTCTTTACTGCGCTGCCGATGGTCATTCATTAATGAGAGCTCGGGGGCAGTGTTCTGGGCAGAACCAGGGTGTTCTCCACAGTTTCCCAACCCTTTCGGGAGTGAGAAAGATCCTTATCTTTGCCATTGAGAAATTGCCTGTTCTTTCTAAACCTTTGGATCGTTGGGTCTTAATCTGATGCTACCTTGAGTGCCTAGAAACACCAACCACATTGGTTAAAAACGTGGCATGAAGCCGTCACTTCACGTCAGGTAGTGTCTCACCTCTCTATGTGTGCTGGTGCTCACAGCAGCCACATGCTCATCCCCACCACATTAGATGAGAGGAAACTGAGGAACGGGAAGGTTAAACAACTTTCCCCTAGGTTAAGAGCACCTGCCCCAAATCCTTATGTGAAACTGTCACCAGATGCAGGACTGTGCCTGGGCAAGGTAGATGCCCAATCATTATAGTGCTTGACTACTATGTGAGCTGAGCCCTACAGAGATGCTATACCGGGGGGCTGGTGAACACGTATTTGCACATAGAATGAATATTGCTGATGGGGCATTGATTTATTCTCTTCTTTCACTATCTCTTAACTTAAAGGGCTTTCTGGATTTCAAAGGGGCATGAAATTAAAAGGTGGCAATTTTGTAGGAAGTTAAGGAGACTTTTGGAAAGTAAGTTTTCTCGGCAAACATGCAGTTTTCACTCAGCTGTGTGAGCATCATGGAGGAGGGCCGGGCATTGATGGAGTCTCACTGGGCAGGGTGGGTAGCAAAAAAGACCCCCTGCCTGCCACTGTCAGGGTGGCTTCCTACTTTCATTCTTTTCTCTGAGATGTTTTAGCCAAATGTCAAATTTTCCTAGGCTCAGCCAATCATTCTGTCTTCACTATCAAGGAGAACTTTGCAAATGCAATTTGCTGTTTCTCTCAATAAACAGGTCAACCCCTTTTATCTCTATTTTCTACAGCACCCTACTTACATGTACACGTATGCTTAGAACACACACACATACATATACCTCATCTTCTCTTTTACCCCAATCCAAGACAATTCAATGTGAGACCCTGTCTTTAAAACATAACGGCTCAGAAACAGCTCAGCATCAGCTTGGAATCAATATGTCCTCAGTGAAACCACTGGAATTCTAAGTTTTCCCAGCAGGCTTCAGATGGAAGCACAGTCAACATATGCAGACAGGAAATGAATTTCAATGAGCTCCATTAAACAATGCCAAGGCTCAAGGATGCGCGTCAGTTACTGGGCTGAAGGGCATGCCGTTTTGAAGTCTCAGACTTGGGCACAGGTATGTTTAAAATTTCAGTCATGAAGTGAATTTAGATACTTTTATTCCTTGCCAATTTTGGAAGCAGAAGGATGATTTTACACATAGATGAGGACAAGATAGGACAAAAGAAAGGTCAAAGCTTATGATTTACATGTGCTCTTGGAGCTTCAAATGTGGATGCAGGGGTGAATAAGCAAGTCGCAGCAGCCTATCATGCTTCTATTTAATTATGCTAATAATTTATCTATAACACATTTGAGGCTGTATAATGACTCAAGCTTGTAATCCTAGTGCTTTGAGAGCCCAAGGTGGGAGGATCACCAGAGGCCAGGAGTTCAAGACCAGCCTGTGCAACACAGTGAGACCCCTATATCTCTACAAAAAATAAAAAAATTATCTAGGCATGGTGGTGCACACCTGTAGTCCCAAATTCTCAGGAGGCTGAGGCAGGAGGATGACTTGAACTCAGGAGTTTGAGATTGCAGTGAGCTATTGACTATGCCACTGAACTTAAGCCTGGGCAAAGGACCAGATCTCATCTCAAAAAAGGGCACATTTGAGCACCTACTATATGGAAATTGTCAGTGTGTGGTGTGTGTGTGTGTGTGTGAGAGAGAGAGAGAGAGAGAGAGAGAGAAAGGTTTAAGAAGATAGCATTCCCCTATCTAGACCCAGAAGTTTACAGCTGAATTCAGGTGCAAGACTTTGTATCTGGAGACATATGCAAGGTGAGGGTCTAAGTGCAATACTTTGAAATCCATGTTATCCCAGAAATAGTACTTTGTTTAGGTTCCAAGATTCAAATAAACACTCACTCGCCCTGAATATAATTTGATAGCTAATTTAAATTCTCACAATCAAAAACTTTCTTTGTCTTACCAAACTCCTGACCTAAAAATTAAGGATAGCGGATTAGATTTTTTAAGCATAGAAGACAGAGTATCAGGAAGCTGCTTTGAATGGTCTGTGTTCTTTTGGGCTGGCCACTGGTCCCAGCTACTAAAAGAGATGTCCTACTTACTCCAAGCTTCCTAAAATCAAAGACCTACTAAATTTCCAAATATACATTCAGAAACAGAGAAAGAGAGAGAGAGAGAGAGAGAGAGATATTTTATGAGACTTTCTGCAGAAAGGACACTTCCCATCAGCTGGGTTTGGGGGAGTATGCTGCATCTGGCCAGAAGGCTCCTTATAATCTTTCCAAACAACACTCTCTTTCCTCCCTCCCCTGTCCTGGCTTGCACCTCACTCGCCTCGCATTTGCTTACCTAAGATTTTGCTGATGTTTTTCCTAACTGGGCTCCCCTCAGTCATACCAAACCACCTTTCATGCAGTCTCATAACACTTACCCTTCTTGTTTAAGCCATAGAGGGAAATGTGGTGGTGATAAGCATGAGTTTTGATGTCAGATGGCTTCAGTGTGTAGACATCTGATACACAAGGTCAATGTAATGAAGTCATTACTATTATAAAAGCTGCTGTTATGACTACTATTGGTAGCTAACATTTGTTGAAGAATTGTACTATATGCAATTTTATGGGCACTATCTAATTTGATCTTTGCAATAATTCTTATGATACCCATTTCTCAGATGAAAAACTGAGGCTCAGAAAAACAAAACAAACTTCCCTAAGTCACACAGCCAGGAAGCGCTGGTAAGTGAGTTCTTACTGATTGCCACCCCCCTGCACATAGACCATGCTCCCTGGTGGGCTAGACTCAGTCAAAGATTAGAACAGGGAAAAGGAAAAATACAAACTTCACAGTGGAGGGATCCAGTAAACATGGCTGTCCCCCAAAATGAAGTGTAATGTCAGCAGTGATGACATATGATTTGCTGTATCTCCTGACATGATGTGATAAGTAGGACTCTTTACTTTGCTGTATTTTTCCCCAAACCCACCATCTCAGTCTAATAACCCCAGTCATGTTCAGGTACAAGAACAACAGCAGACAAACCCAGATTGAGGAACATGCTACAGGATACTTGCCCCATGTTCTTCAAGACTGTCAAGGTCATGAACAACAAAGAAAGACTGAGAAACTGTCACAGACCCAAGGACACAGGGGAAGCTTGACAACTGTGTGCAGTGCAATACCCTGGCTTCATCTTGGAAAGGAAAGAGCACATTAATAGAAAAGCTGACTGAATCCATCTGAAACCTGGACATTGATTAATAGTAATATACTAATGTTGATTTCTCACTGTGATAACTGTAACCATGGTGTTAGCAATGGGGGCCTTTGGGTGAGAAGTGGGCTATCTTTGCAAAATATTCCAAAATAAAAAGTTCATTTAAAAAATTTCATGTATACCATGGAATACTATGCAGCCTTAAAGAAAAACGGAGACTTTACCTCTTTTGTGTTTACATATTTTTCACACGTGAATGTGATGCCAGAGGCTCGCCCTCCCCTGGCAATGCCACTCATCTCCAGGACTCATCCTCTAGCTGGATGGGTCTCTCTGAGATGACCTCCTCCCTGTCCTTGATTTAAACAACAAAGATGACTGTCCAAACAGTGAATTCATGGAAAATTCTGATAAGTTGACTGGAGGCAGTGGCTCACACCTATAATGCCAGCCCTGGGAAGCTGAAGCTGGAGGATCACTTGAACTCAGGAGTTCGAGACCAGCATGAGCAATAATGACACCCCATCTCAACAAAAATACTAAAATTAGCTGGCATGGTGGCACACACCTGTAGTCCCACCTACTTGGTAGGTTGAGGGAGGAGGATTTATTGAACTCAGGAGTTTAAGACCAAGCAGAGCAAGAGGGAGACCCTGCCTCTGCTAAAAATAGAAAAAATAGCCAGACTTGGTGGTGGTATTCCCAGCTACTTGGGAGGCTGAGTGAGGCAGAAGGATCGCTTGAACCAGGACCTTGAGGTTGCTGAGAGCTAGGCTGACAGCACAGTACTCTAACCTGAGGCGACAGAGTGAGAAACTGTTGAAGAGGGAGGGAGGGAGGAAAATTCTGGCAAGTGACAGAAGGTTTAGGAAATTAAAGGAATCACAATAGGGACAATAGACAAAAGAAAGCCTGAAGAGAAAAATAGACGTCGACTTATTTTTCCTCTTTGAAAATAAGGTCTCTAAGGCAAAGGGGTGATCTCTTCTCACTCTCGACAATCCAGGACCTTTATAATGGTATGTTTTTTGTGTACAGAAGCAGCAAATCTCCAATCTCTAGAAGAGTCAGAGGTATTAGGGAATCCAGGTAGGTGCCCTGAGAGGTTTCAGGCTCCAATCGGCTGCAATCCCAAGGCTTTGACTGCCTTGCGTCATGGAGTTCATCTCCCAAGCATGACGAATGTGGCAATGTTTCGGAACCTGGGCCACTAAGAGGTCCTGTCCTAAGCCTGATCTTCCCACCCTGAGACTTTTCTTCTGTGTGCTGCTGTGAGCATTTATCACTTTCCAGAAATCGCGAGACTACATGGGCTCCAACATGCTATTGTCTCTGTATAAATGACCCCTTCCTCAGCCTCCTTCTAACCTTTCCCTGGCTGACTCTTTCTCAGCTCAGAATCACTTCCCCCAGGCAGGCTGTCGGAGCTGGTGTCCCTCTCACACGTTCTGTATTTGAGTAGAAGGTAGCACTCACATACAATATGCAGTTGCTATTTTAAAGGTCAGTTCCACTGCTGAACTATAAACTCCTTGAAGGTAAGAATTATACCTGTTCACTGCACCTTCCACTATACCTGGACAATAGGTGTTCACATTTATTGAAAGAATGAACATTTCTGTTCATCAAGTGTAGCCTCTCTTCTAATAAGGATTTTATTAATTTTCCTTCCAATGTAATAAGAATTTTATTACTTTTCATCACTGCCTATAAACTATAGGGAGAAAACACCAGTGAATTGGCTTCGAGTCCAAATGGACTATTTGGGGTTTATCTATAGTAGGAAGAACACATTTGTTCCTATGGTAGTTGGATGCCATCATAAGGAAAATTTCTCCAACTATAGCACATTCTGTTGCTGTAAAATTCATTCCAAATCCATTTCTTCATATCACCTTGGCCCCTTTAAGAGTTCTCATAATGGTCTTTGGAAATAGTATGTACTTAAGCAAAGCCAAGAAGGACCTGACATCTCTAAATGTAAGGGATCTGTCATGACATATCAGCTTTAGAAGAATAATGTTTTGTGCACTTAAGGATCTTTTTTTAATTATCTTCCTTTTAGGTCAGGTGCAGTGGCTCACACCTTTAATCCCAGCATCCTAGGAGACCAAAGGCAGGAGGATCACGTGAGCACAGGAGTTCAAGACTAGCCTGAGCAACATAGTGTGGCCCCATCTCTACAAAAATTTTTTTAAAATTAGCTGGGTGTGGTGGCATGCCTCTGTAGTCCTAACTACTTGGGAGTCCGAGGCAGGAGGATTGCTTGAGTCCATGAGTTTGAGGGTGTAGTGAGCTGTGATTGTGGTACCACTGAACTGCAGCCTGGGAAACAGAATGAGATCCTTTCTATAAATAAAAGAAAATAAACAAATAAATAAGAACACTTTGCTGATTCCAAGAAGGATTTTTTTAAAAAGGAAAAAACTACTTTCATTTTAAATGTATTATAACACAAGTTATCGTTCTCAATTGTAGGCTATCCTTTACTTGAAACACATTAGATTAAATATTTCTGTGAGATCCTTCATCAAGTACTGTGTCATCCAAGGATTTGCTTCAATCTTTAACCCACTTTTACATGTAGTCTCTCAAAAATATTTTTGAGACACACACATCACAAATCCCTGGATCATTTGTTGATTCCTCACCCTCATCAAGAAGTGCAGAGCCTGATAAACTCCCTGGGACTTGTCACACAGGTTATTAAACAGAGGAACCCAATGGTGCAAATTGCTGAACTCTAATGGGGAATTTATTTCCATTACTAGGGAAGGCACCCAAAAAGCTAAGAGTTGGGATTAGAGTGAAGAGAACATCTATCAAGTGGTTTTATTTTTATTAAGTGGCCTAAGTAGAGATAGTTGTAGTCATTATAGGCTTGGCTTAGAATTTTCATTGCCACAAACCCAACCCCAGAATGAGGTAAAATTGAATGAATAATGAGTTTAAAATGATATTCATCACCTTGATACTAAAGTTTATAAAGCATAAGTCAAATGGCCTAGTCCCTCAAATTCTCTGAGAAAAAGACCTACTAGAATAAATTTTCTGCCTATCTTTTACTTGTAAAAATAATAACCACCTTTTGTAATGCTTAGAGTCTCATTAAGTAATAACACCTATTTTCATCTGATTCTTCCTATATTGGGGAACTTTGTCACTAAAGGGAAGAAAAAGCGATAATCTTTTCCTCAGTCATCACAAGGACCATGGTGACACCCCTATAATGAAAATCAACAAGAGAAAAAAATTAACAAATTTACTTAAGTGAGATTTTATATGACACAGAAGTCTATAGAAACAAAGACCAAAAATTTGGGGGAAAACTATATTTTTATGTTAGGTTCCATGAAGAATGGATGTCATGAAGCAGTATGGAACACAGGGGTAAGAAGTGATGACAGTAAACTGGGCTGTCTGTTCAGATTCCTCTTGGCCTCCAGGTAGAGGGCAGGCTACCTGTCCCAGGAGACATGTGGGTACTATGACCAGCCTTCAGGGCAGGCGACTCAGGGAATTCCTTCATGCCAAGCTCTCACATGCACAAATGTGAGGGAAGGCCACAGTGACCTTCTTGCTTCTATGGTTCTCTCAATTTCTCTAAATATGTGAAGGAGCCATATTGGGGGTATCACGCTGAGCCCCGACATAGGTGAGGATGATGCATGACAATGACAGCATCCAAATAATTAAGCCAGCGAACTCCCACTGGACACTTGCTCGGAGGATACACAGAGGGGCACCAAGCACAGTATGTGTATGCACAGCTGCCCTCAGCTGACCACTCTGTCCAGCCTTGCGCTCTGTCCCCTCTCTGCTTCCCCTGGAGCCAGAGTGGTCTCTTAAAAACACAAATCCACCTGCACCACCCCCTGGTGAACCTTTGACACAGCCCCCATGACTGCTCATGTGGTGCCCTCACAGGGCCCTTGGGCCCCTCACCTCAGCGGCCTCCCCAGCTCTCTGTACCCTCAGGGATCTTCTGCCACCAGGATGCCACACATGCTGTCCCTCTCCCCAGGGCCCTTTCTTTATGCGCCTCTGTCTTTCCTCTTTCAATTCATGGTCTGCTTCTTGGACTTAATCACTGCCACATCAGAGAATCCTACCATACAGTCACAAAATCATGACCCTCCCCTTGGGGAACTTGTCATGGTGGTAAGTTTACTATGCTTGTGTAGCTGTTTGTCTGTCTTGTCCATTAAACCACAAACCTCAAGGGGTTAGGAGCTATGTCTGGTGCTGATCATCAATGGATATAGAATATTCACAATATATAACTATATAATATAGTTATATTCCCAGATAACTCTTGAAGGGAAACAGGAAGGAAGGAAGAGAAGAAGAAAGGAAGAGAAGAAAAGTAGAAAAGGAGGGAAGGGAGAATACAGATTTACAGGAAGTTAACCAGTATGTGCTAGTGTGTTATTGAATGAAACTTGGACTTGAGGCATAATTAATGAGTACTGGGGGGAAGACTTAACTTTCTAAGCACCTGCATCTGTTAACTAACAGCTCAGTGCTCAGCCCTCACAGAGGTCAAGTAGACACCTGCTTCAATGTTCTTCTACAGCAGTGGTTCTCAACCTTCCTAATACCAGAATGTATTTTCATTGTTAAAAAGGGGTCACAACCCACAGGTTGAGAACTGCTGTTCTATGTGGTGGAAGGAGCTGCATTGCTTCTACAATGGAGGCATCAGTACACAGTGAGCAATGGGGTCTTCATTGAAGGCCTCAAGTGTGAGTCTCATGCATTTCTGAGCAAGGAGGTGGAGCATTTTCTGTCTAGAACCTGGAAGCTCTGCTTGAAGAAACAAATCACTCCCAACTATGTTGTCCTAGTAGGTCAGTTGCAATTGCTGTGGCCTTTTCCCAGGTTCTCCCAGGTCTTTCTTACCTTTACACTTGTTGAACAACCTCCCAATCAGTGTTACTGACCAGTACTGACTACTGTTGCCCGCCACTTCCAGAAGCCATAGAGGTGATATATAAAGCAGAGTGGCTTATATTATAGGATCAATTTCCTCATCAATACACCACAGAAAGCAGCAGTACATATTATACTATAACACGTTGAGTTATGGTGATGAAAGTAAATTAATGCACACAAATCTCTTGGAACAGCACCTGGCACGTAGCAAGTGCTCAATAAATGTTAGCTATTTATTTACAAGGACTTCAGAAATCCTGTCCCTTGGAATGTCCTGCCCCCATAGGGGGTCTGAATTCTTTTCTCAGCTCAGACAGAACACTGACCACAACCCACTGAATTTATTAATTTAGATCCTTCTTGCCATTCTTTTCCCAGCAGCAAGCAGGATAAAACTGGTTCCATCTTACATGACTTCACTTACATTCCTGGTAGGTGCCCGGGGATGTAAATTCAAGGAAGTCAACTGGGTTAACCTTCACTGAATCCCTGCATGCTTTTTGCTTCTTGGGCACCCCCAATGTGTGCTGAAAGGGGGGGAGGGTATTTTCCTTAACCTCCAAATTACCCCATTGTGTGTATTTCTTTCTCAGTCAGATGCAATCAAGTGCCATGGCCTCATCACCGGATTTCAGCACATTCAGGTCCTGCAGACAGGATCAGTACAGAATGAATGTGTCAGTGAATAAAAATACTTTCTAGGGTTTCTTCACTTCGACAATTTTTTTGACAGAATCTCACTCTGTTGCCCCAAGCTACAGTGCTATGGCCTCAGCCTAACTCACAGCAACCTCAAACTCCTTGGTTCAAATGATTCTTCTGCCTCTGCCTCCCAAGTAGCTGGGACTACAGGTGCCTGCCACAATGCCCAACTAATTTTTATATTTTAAGTAGAGATGGGGGTCTCACTCTTTCTCAGCCTGTTCTTGAAGTCCTGAACTCAAGAGATCCTCTTTCCCTGGAGGCAGAGTAAGACCTGTCTCTACAAAAAATAGAAAAAATTAGCTGGGTGTGATGGCATGTACATGCAGTCCCAGCTACCCAGAAGGCTGAGGCAGGAGTTTGGGGTTGCAGTGAGCTGTGATGCACTTTAGTAGCCTGGGTGACAGACCCTGTCTCCAAAAAAAAAGGTCAAGATACTAGAACTAACCTTTTAGTTTCAGGAATGGTCTCTAGAACCATTTATTCTCACCCTTATAATTTATACACACACAATTGATAACAAGGCTATGCAAAGCCATTTTGGGACATGGGAAAGTAACAGATAAAATCATAGGGTAAAATACATTTGAATAGTGGTGCTACAAAAAGCAGGAATGTTTATCCTAGCAAAATTATACATACACACACACAATGCATGTGTGTGTGTGTATAGAGAGAGAGATTCCATTAAATTAACTTTGGCAGTTGAAGTAGTTCCTTAAATTCTCAGAATTCCCTGGAAGCAAGATTTCTAGTAAGTCCCCTTCTGAGGTATAAATAGACTTGCATCTTAAATATAGTCTGTGGAAACAAGAGGATTCTTCTCTCTCTTGTCTCTAGGTCCCAAGTTATCTGGGTAAACACTGAGCAGGAATTTCATTTAGTACCTATCAAAGAGCTACTTCTGTTATGAGAGTGTCTGAAGGCCCATGAATTTATGATTCGGTTTCTCTGTACACATAGTACCATGTAATAAGGAAAAAAGACATTAGCAACTTAATATTAACTATTTCACAAGCATAATAAACCCTAGGTGTTGGGGTAACACTGAGCTTAGTACTCCAAATGCCTGTGCCTGGATTGTGAACATATTGTGGGTTATACTGTTGTTTTTAAATAATCTAAAAGAACATACAGGGAGAAAACGTCCAGAATAGCAGCATGAAGAGGATCATGTACCTTCCTTTCAGCAGAACAATTATAATTGGTGAAATTTATTTTTTTTAAATTTAATCTCTAGAAATTTTCCTGAAGGCCTACAGCAAATAGAAAAACATTTATTTAAGAAAATCTACTAAATCACAGTAAGAGCAGCCAGAGTCTGCCTTTGAGCTATGACCCAGCTCAGCAAGAGAGAAACTCTACCCCAGGGACTCACAGCTCCTCAGCTCCCAGCCTTAGGCTGCTGTATTTCTCAGCAAATCCTAAAAGACATGAAAAGAAAATTGGTAGAATTGGAGGGGAAAACAGAAAATTCAATAATAGTAGTTGGAGACTTCAATACCCCATATTTGATAATGGGCATAATAATTGAACAGAAGATGTGCAAAAAATTAAAACCTTGGACAATAACATAAACTGACTTAGCACACCACCAGCTGTAGAAGAATACACATCTTCCCAAGTGCACAAGCAACATTCTCCAGGGCAAACTATACACTAGACCACTAAACAATCGTCAAAAACCTTGAAGGATCGAAATCATATGTACTATGTATTCTGACCACAATGGAATGATTTTAGAAATTAACAAAAGAAATGTGGGAAAGTCATAAATATGTGAAAACTAAGCACATTATTGGAGGTGATGGAAGTGTTTAGATACTGGTTGTGGTGATCATTGTACAACTTTGTGAATATAATGAAAACTACTGAATTTTACACTGTAAGTGGATAGATTTTATAGTATGTGAATTATATCTCAATAAAGCTATGCATTTAAAAAGAGCATACATTTCATCACACACATACATACATACATACATACACACACACACACACACCATGCCTGCAGCAATGTAAGTATATATGGAAGAGAAATTTTATAGAATAAAAAACTAGAAAATTGATTTACTTCAAAACATTCTTCTAGTTAGCAGGCTCCTTCCCATATTCAAATGACTCTGTTCACATAACATTTCATGACATTTCTCTGCCCAGTGTGTGTGCCCTGAATGTTCTAAGGCATTTTGTTAAGATTAAGGCAATCTTAAATAAGACTCATTCTCACCCGAGTTCATTGTATTTATCTCTTTCAATGATCTTAGCCAATAGCAGAATAATAAAGGAGCCTCTAGACATCTGTGATTCAGCTGAGGCACCACTAATAACATGAAAAGGACAAAATTATTTTTAATTTGCATAAGGTAAGATCTCTATTGAAACTGCCAAAGTTAATTTAATGGAATATCTCTCTCTCTCTCTCTCTCTCTCTCTCTCTCTCTCTTTCTCTCTCTCTCTCTCTCTCAGTATAAGTAGGGTGGTGCCTGTGGCTGGAGGAGTAGGGAGCTGGCCTCATATACCAAGGGTGACAGGTTCAAACCTGGCCCTGGCCAAAACTGTAAAAAAGAAAAAATGTATAAATAAATATATATGTATGTATGCACAAAAATATCAATATCTAACCTCTCATTTAAAAAAGACAATGCATTCAAAGCTGTTTGTACTTGAAATCCTTTAAAATACTAATCACCACAGAGGGAAGCCAAATCCACACTGTTTAGCATTATCTCATTCAATTGTCAGGGCGACAGCACAAAGTATGCAGGTCTAGCATCCCTGACCAACGCTGTGAAAGTCCACGGAGGCTAAAATAATCCCCCTGGATGCCGACCTGCTCTGCTCCAGCGGACTGACCACCTCGGGACCGCTACCATTTCCAGTTGATCTAGTGCTCCCTGTGAACAGCACACACCTGCTGTAAACCTTGCCTTAGGCCAACCTTCACATTCCTGTAACTGCCTAATCACCCCTAACCCCTGCCGCTTAGCAAATTCTGCTGCCTTCCCTGTGGACTGGGGTGCCTTGGAGAGCCACCTGGCTTACTGCAGCTGGAGACTGCGCTTCTGCCCCTAAGCTCCTCAGTAAAACGCCCCATGTGACAAACTGGGTTTCTCTGCCTCCTCCTTTGGTTTCTCATCTTCTTCTGCCTTTAGGGGTTGCTTTACGGCCCCTTCACCAAACAAACAGAAGTATAAGAATTTGTCCAAAGCCAACACTGGCCAAAGTCAGGTCTTTCTGCAGGGCAGCAGCTCTTAATAACACAGCTGCACCAGCTGTTAAAATATTGAAAGAGATTTTGCACTGGCTGGTAAATAGTCACTTCTCAGCCCTCCCGATGTTCTGTTCCCTTCCCACTGCCCTGGCTACCCTGGTGTCTGCCCAAGGCCCTCCCACCGTCCCCCAATCTGGCAATGTGGACTCTGCTGCATCTCTGCACCCTGATTGGCTGTGCCCATGTCCCTCCCTTGTTGGCTGTTAAATAGTTTAATGTCACCCACACCTGTGAACCTCTAAGTCCTGCTCCTGTATATCCTGTCCCCAGAGATCTTAGGGGAATGCAGTTGGCAACTGAGTCAAGAGTGACTACAATTGGGTTTCAGCCTTCATATGAAAGCTATAAATTAGCTTCATATTAGGGCTGAGTACATTGGATACTTTTTCTTCCATTCTTGAGATACTTTGCTAAGAAGAATATGGTCCAGCTCCATCCATGTAAACACAACAAGAATACAGGGAAAAGGGAAAGGGAGAGGAGGGGAGGGGGGAGGATGGGTGGAGGGAGGGCAATTGGTGGGATCACACCTACGGTGCATCTTAGCTGGGTACTAGTGAAACTTGTTAAACGTAGAGTATCAATGTCTTTATATAGTGATCAAGAAAATGCCATGAAGGCTATCTCTAACAGTATGATCAAGATATTTCTGATTGTATATGAAGCACATTCTGCCCTATGATTGCACCAATGTACCAATTATGATTTAATAAAATTATTAAAAAAAAAAAAAAAAAAAGAGTAACTACAGCCCAGCTCTGTGACCTCCCAGGTCCCCAGTGCTAGCTGCCCTCTCTGCAGGACCCAAGCCCCCTTCAGTGCATGCTGGGAGCT
>CAUYON010127027.1:0-19405 GCA_963573935.1 Arctocebus calabarensis | reverse complement strand
TCTTTATATAGTGATCAAGAAAATGCCACGAAGGCTATCTGTAACAGTACGATCAAAACATTTCTGAATGTATATGAATCGTGCCCTATGATTGCACCAATGTACAGAATTATGATTCAATAAAATTATAAAAAAAAAAGAATTGATTATCAAAAATGAGTTCAATTACAGTCACTAGATTTGAATATATATACACATATATGTATCTAAGAATTTCAAAACAGCGCTCTACCTAAGGATCTACAATAAAAAGATAATACGTATGGCTGTTAAACAGTTTTAAAACACCAATTTTTAAAACAGTATGTTTAAGACTTGACAGGTGAAAAATACCATGTTGTCTCCTGGTAGTTAACATTCCTGGTCTTAGAAAAGGAGGAAGCCGACGTGTTGTACCCAGGATTAAGGAGTGACGCTGAGCGGCACCACATTTCAGGACGGGGCGCTGCCAACACAGAGATAAAGAACCGCGGGGGGGACAGTGGCAGGAACCCGCATTTAGGCTGGTTTAATATTCTGAGTCATCATGTTGAGTAGCGCCTGTCTTTGGCAAAAATTACATCTAGAGCAAGAGCACACACCCAGAGCAGCTCAGTGCTGACCCTGCACAGCAGCTCCCAGCAGACCTCACAGATGGGACTTCTAAAATAAGAACTTGGAACGCAGCACAGTATTGTCTCATCAGATGCCAAATCCAAACGATACAAAAGTAACTATTAATGATCACTAATTCTAAATTGATTAGAAACATTTATCAAAAGTGTGCTACGCTCTAGACAAGGTGTGTGTGACAGTAAAAAAAGGGGGACGGGGGCACCACGCCGACCTGTGGTGTCCTTGCGTGTGCGCAGGGAGAATGACTGTGCGTGCAGTTGGCGTTAAAGGCAGAAGGTTATGGGTCATATTATTTCAAAACCAGCACTAATTTACTTTTTGGATGTATTAAGTAATAAAACCTCAACATTTTTAAGTTTTTGACTATTTTAAGCAATGTTTTTTACTGCTTTTTATTATGCTAGTCCATCAATTTCATTTAAAATTAAAAAATAATTTTTATAAAATATTTATAACATTCATGCAAATATTGGTAAGCCGTGGTATACGTATACCATGGAATAGCCATCAAAAAAATGGTGATTTTGCAGCATTTGTACTAACTTGGATGGAGGTGGAACACATTATTCTTAGTGAAACATCACAGGAATGGAAAAGCATGAATCCTACATATTCAACTTTGATATGAGGACAATTAATGACAATTAATGACACAGTGGGGCCTGGGGGAAGGGGAGAGGAGACAGAGAGAGACGGAGAGAGGGGAGTAAAGGAAAGAAAACAAAAAAAAGAAAAGAAAATAGTGACTATTCTCACATAAACTGGGTACATTACTTAAACATTAATTTTTAATTCAACTTGTTACTATGTCGTTTAGGATATTACATCCTCATTTATAAGTGAAATATGTTTGTAATTTCCCTTTATAACGATATATTTTCTCCAATTTTAATATCAGGTGTATCCAGATTAAGTAGAATGATTTTGAAATTTTCTTCTTTTTCTATTGTCTATAAGATTTGACATGATGTTTTTTTGAAATTATCTTTTACTTTTATTTATAAATATTAGTTGTCTTTTTTTTGAGACTTTAGGAAAAAACATAAGAAGTTAACTGATGACTCCATACTGAGTCTCAAAGTAAAAAAAAAATTTATAATATCCATGCAAATCCAGCATTTGTTAGAGATGTACAATTCTGTCTCTAAGGAAGAAGAGAAATGAGTTTGCCAACAATTCTTTTTTGTTTTTCCAACAATTCTTGAATGACACTTTTAACCTGAAAAATTTCTAATACTAAATCTTGCATATACTCAGTCATCCAAGAAAAAATGAACTAAAGTATTAAATTAGGATTTCTGAACTGAAGACAATTATTACTGAATACATCCTCATCCATCTAGGTTATTTTATATATAATCTTTTTTGTGAGACAGAACCTCACTTTCTTGCCCCTGGTAGAGAGCTGAGGCGTCACAGCTCACAGCAACCTCAAACTCGTGGACTCAAGCAATTCTCCTGTCTCAGCCTCCCAAGTAGCTGGGACCACAGGCCCTGCAGATGAGCTTTAAAATATGCATCATGCACTCTTTTTAGTGACAGAATTTAATATTTATTTAGAAAACCACTTTTATTAAGTTTTTAAAACATGAAAATAAAAGAATTGCTCTTGAACTCAACAAGTATACATCATTCAAATGTAAGACTTCCTTGTTGAAAGAAGCAAAACCTACTGGGTAATACCTACTACCTGCTAACAGAGATTAAGCACCTGTCACCCCACTAACTCAACAAATACAGATAAAAGAAAATTATTCAACTTAACAGGTAAGAGACTGCCAATGTTGCTCTAGGTTTAAGACTAAATTCGATTACTGAACAATCTTATTAGCCAACATGTGCTCAAAAGGACTTCTAAATTTCTGCTCAATGTATAGAAAAATAAAGACAGACTCCATGAGGATTCAAAACAGATTTGCTTATTAACTAAAATAAATGACAATTAGTAGTGCCGAATATGCATGTTAAGGAAAAACCTGCAAACATCAGCATCTGATTTGAAGTCACAATTTATAATAACTTTAATTAAATCTTGAAATCATCCGTCTTATTAGATATTTTTCAAAGCATTTCATGGACAGTTACATGCAGATCTAATATTCCTTCTGTTATTTCAGACTACAGAAAATAAATCCTAAAATACTATTTCCTGGAAAAAGAAAAGATGCCAGGCAAGTAAGTTTAGGCAAATTACTAACACATTGTGTCTCGAGTCTATTTCCAAACTGTTTTCCTGGAACACATTTTCTTTTTTTGTTTTTACTTTTAAAAGAGTATAGGGCTATACTCATTTTGGTTACATAATTTGCTTTTGTACATCTTAAGTCAAAGTCACAAGTATGCCTTTCACCCAGAATGTGTGCACTGTACCAGTTAGGTGTAAATCAACCCAACTCCTCCTCTCCCATCTACTTGATTCCCACTGAGTTTTACTCGCGTATGTGTACACAAGTATCAACAGACTAGTTCCGATTTAGTATTGAGCACATATGGTCTTTGTTTTTCCATTCTCCTATTCACTTAGAATAATGGTCTCCAATTCCATCCAGGTTGTTACAAAAGATACTAGATCATCAGTTTTTTGTTTTTTTTTTTTTTTCTTTGAGACAGAGTCTCAGTTCCCCAGGGTAGAGTGCTGTGGCATCGTCATAGCTCACAAAAACCTCAGGCTCAAGAGATCCTCCTTCCTCAGCCTCCTGAGTAGCTGGGACTACAGGCACCCACCACAATGCCTGGTTTGTTTTTCTATTTCTAGTAGAGACGGGGTCTTGCTCTTGCTCAGGCTGGTCTTGAACTCCTGAGTTCAATCAATCCTTCCACCTCAGCCTCCTAGAGTGCTAGGATAGAAAGCCGCCATGGCCAACCTTACCATTTTCTTTTTACGGCTGAGTACTACTCCATAGCACACATATCTCATATTTTATTAATCCACTCGTGTACTGATGGGCACCTGGGTTGTTTCCACATCTTCGCAATTGTGAATTGTGCCGCTATGCACTTTCATTCCATGTTATGAGTATTTCCTAATTATTCTACAAAGGCTAACGTTCTTGTTGTTGTGGTCCCCAGCATTAACCTTAACCTTTGTTGGTTATTCACATAAGGGCAGCCCTCCACATCCATGGATTCAACCAACTGTGGATTGAAAATATTTGGAAAGCAAAAACAGATGGTTGCATCTGTATTGAAAACATTTTTTTGTCATTGTTGTTGTTACTCCCTAAACAATGCATTGTAACAATTATTTACAGTGCATTAAGTATTATAAGAAATCTGGAGATGATTGAAAGTAGACAGGAGGATACGCTTAGGACATAAGCATACTGCACCGTTTCAATGTAAGGGACACGAGCATCTGCAGATCCTGACATGCAAGGGGGATCCAGAAAACAGTTCCCATGGATATTAAAGGATGACTGTATTCAGAAAATACAAAAGCAAGGTTTTCATGAGAGGAAGTTGTCTTATACTTCAAAGGAGTTATCTTATGCATAGAGTGTATCCTTTTCACATAGGTTTAAGGTAAGGAACTTATAGATCATTGATCCCAGGATCACAAAAACCAATTCCAGTCCCAGTTTCCTTAGAACATCTCAAGAGATTAGATACATGGGACTTTCAATTCTAACAAACAGCAGGAAGAAGGGGAGATACAGTAAAAGGGATTTAGATAAATTTAGATGAGAGCAAAATGAATGAATGGCAAGAGGAGAACTAATACGTCTACTGAGTACCTGGCTATGTGACAAAAACTGTTCCAGTTACTACGGAATGTGTAAATAGATTATCCTGTGATTCTTCCCAAACCCCAGGAGGTAAGAATTATCATCCTTAGTTTTTAGATGAACAAACAAAAGGCTCAAAAAACATGAAGTTACTCACCTAAAGTCACATTTTTTTAATGATCCTTTTACTAACACCAACAAACTTTCATGTGTTCACAACGGGATAAAAATTTAAGTCAAGGATTCTCCAAATCTCAGGTTCTAGAATAGATTAATTACATGTGGATCTATTCCAATTTCTCCTAAAGCTGATAGAATGGCAGGGCCTCAAAAAGAATTACTGCAGTATGGAGGCAAAGATGTTTTTATTAAACAATCAAACAGAACTCATATAATGCACCCCAAACCAAGATTTAGAATGATAGGGGAGAATTACCAATTAAAATTTCTTTACTTCCGAAGCATTAGTATGTTTTAATCCATTAAAACTCAATCTACCGTTCTAGACAAGGGGTTATCTAGCTAAAGCACTTAGCTTTCATTGTTAACTCTGCTGAAGTTTTCTTTATTAAGTATTCCTGCCCAACAGATCTTAATGTAGATTTTGTCACCACTACTTGCTACCTGTGTCATCCTGAATAAGCTTCTTAACCCCCTAACTCCTCTAAGTACCTTAGATTTCCTCAATGAAAAATAAGAGGATGGTGCCTGGTTTGCAAGGTCTGCTCAGGTGAGAGGTCATCCACACAGAGGCCTAGGGCACAGCAGCCTGACACACAGCCACACACAGGGGCCCATTCCCTCTCCAAGCTCTAGTCATTCTCTCTCTTTGTTAAGGACTCTTTAACCTCGATGCCCTAAAAACACTCCACTGTGTCACTTCTATAAAATTCCTGCTTTCTGAAAATTTGTCATGTTTTCCACCAGTTGGTCACCACACCACAACGATTCTACCTCAGAAATGTCTCCCGAGCAGCCTCTCTTAGCCGAGCACGGCTTTAGCTGATGTCCTCTCGTGTGTGGCCTGAATTGGTACAACACTCTTATTCCTGCTGTTCCCTTCTACTACACCACCACTACACCACACCACTAAGCGCCAACAAGAGAAGGAACTTCCTAAAAACAAAACAAAACAGAACAAAACCCCAACTCTAACTTAAATCAAAATAAAAGGCACCTGACCCCACCGCTCACTAACTCAGCAGCCTCCATCAGCTCCCAGCTGCCCGGAGTGTCTGGAGAGTAAGCGCAGGCTTCCTCGCACTGGCAGGCGAGGCTCTCTGACCACACCCTACAAACCACCCCACCTGCCACTTTCCAAACTCCTCCACTCTAGGTGCACTGAGCTTCCCAGGCCCTGTGTACAGCCAAGTCCTCCCATGAAAACACACACAGCTCAGCTCTATGCTGTCTCCTCCACTTGGTGTGCCCTAGAATTCCCTGTTTCAGCCTAAATAAATTTCTATTTCTTCTTTAAAACCAGTTCAAATATCATCTCTTCAACAGAATCTTCAAGCAAATACTTTGCCTTCTTTTTTTTGGCCTGGGCTAGTGTGCTGTGGCATCATCACAGCTTGATGAAACCTCCTGAAAACTGAAAACTTTCTGCTGGCTGAAAACTGGACTCAAGTCGTTCTCCTGCCTCAGCCTCTTATTACACCTGGACAACTTTTTTTTTTTTGGTTGAGACAGGATCTTGCAGAGGCTGTGAATACATTGATTAATAAGATAAACATATTCTGGTTGGGCACAATGGCTCACACTTATAATCGCAGCTCTCTGGGAGGCCAAGACGGGTGGATTGCTGGAGCTCAGGAGTTTGAGAGCAGCCTGAGCAAGAATGAGACCCCATCCCTACTAAAAACAGAAAAATTAGCCAGGTGTTGTGGCGGGCATCTGTAGTCCCAGCTACTCAGTTGCTGAGGCAGGAGATAGCTGAGCCCAAGTGTTTGAGGTTGCTGTGAGCTATGGTGCTATGACGACACCATGGTAGTCCGGCCTGGGCAACAGAGACTGTGTTTCAAAAAAAAAGATCAACATATTTTGCTTTTGAAGCCTGAAAATACCCAGTCTGTCAGGGGGAAATATAATTAAATAAGAAATTACAATACCTTGTAAGGAGCATGTTATTCTTACCAAGTATTAGGAAAGTAGATAAGAGGGGGGACCTATTCAGCCTTCAAAAGAAAGGAAATCCTGCCTCATACTCTAACACCAACGAGGACACTAAGCTAAGTGAAATAAGCCAGTCATGGAAAGAAAAATACGGGGTCCACTTACTGGAGGCACCTAGAGTAGTCAAATTCATAGAAACTCGGAGTAGAATGCTAGTCACCAAGGTGAGGGGCAGAGGAAAAGGGAGAACTGCTGATCGATGGTTATGGAGTTTCAGGTTTGCAAGATGAAAAATTTCTGGAGATCTGTTTCACAACAATGTTCTTAATGTTACTGAACTGTACACCTTAAAAAATGTAAAACAGTATATCATATGTTACGTACTTTTTACCACAATTAAGAAAAGGGGAACCCACTCCGCACCGAAAGTATCCTACTAAATAAAGTCATATCTGAGCCCTAAGTAAATATCTAACTTCTAGACCTCAACCCCATATACATGCTAACTCTAGTTCCTCATTTTACTTGACCCATCAGCAAGTTTAACACAGCTGATGACTCCCTCCTCCGAAAATCACCTTCACTTGGTTCCAGGCCCCGCTCTGGCCCACAGCGCCTCACCTCACGCTCCTCTAGCTCCCCTGCGGGTTCACCCCTGCTCCACACTGCACGGGCCTCTGAGCTCCGTCCTCGGTCCCCTACTTTACCTCTACTCACCGCCTCGCTGCCATCACTGAGTCAAATCAAAGGTAGTGTTCCTCAACCCAGTTTTCATTATCACCCCTCCAAGGTGACATTTTAGACTATGTTTTACTCGCTCCATCCCCCGTGAAATTAAATACTAAGGAGTAAGACTGTGTTGAGTGGGGTTGAGTTTGGGAGACTCCATTGTAACATCTGAGATTTTTGTTTCACCTCTCCCAAGAACCAATTTTTGCCTCCTGTTGGAGTGATGCTCCTGTCTGAGATGCACAGTTTAATACCATTTCTAAATTGAAGACTCAAACAATTTAGCTCCAGTATTGACCTTTCCCCTAGACACTCTCTTATATCCAAATGCCTTTTTGACAACTTTACTAGGATACTTCATACGCATTAAATTAAAATGTTCAAAAACAACTCCTGATCTTTCATTTTTTCTACCAGATCGTGTTGTCTCCCCGTTCAGGTCCCTCCGTGCCTTACTTCTTCGTTCTGACAAGTTATCATTACAGTTGCCCACAAGGCCCTGAGAAGGAGCTGACCTCTTTCCAGCGCTTCCTTCTCCCCACGTTGCCCTCCCTGCTACTCCTTCCAGACGCCAGCCTGCTCCCCCCTTGGGTTTTTACATTAGGTGCTCCTTCCTCTTAAGGCGGGAGCTGGCAAAGTACCTCCCCCCACCCCGCCGCCTGCTTTTGTAAATCAGGTTTTACTGCACATCTGTTTCCCTATCGTCCGTAGCTGCTTTCATACAACAGCTGAGCTGAGTGGCTGCAACAGTGACTGAGTGGCCCTCTGAGCCTAACGTATTTACTCTCTGGTACTTTACAGAAAAGTTTGCTGACCTCTAACCTAGGATGCTCTTCCCTCAGATAACTACACAGTTTGCTTCCTTACTTTGTCAGGTCTTTGCTCAAATATGACCTTCTCAGTGAAGCCTTCTCTACATAATCTACTTAAAAAGCCGCCCTCATCACACCCTGCTCCCAGTCCAGCATGAGCTCTCCCCTTCCTTGCTTTATTTATTTTTTTCTATAGCATTTATAATTATCTCACATTCTACGTTTTATTTATTTATCTTGTTTGTTGTCTATCCCCCCTCACTATGATATAAGCTCCATCAGGGCAGAATTTTAATTTGTTCCAGTCCCTGAGACAGAGCAGGTGCCCAATAAGTACTCGGTGAATGAATGAGTGAATACTAAGTGCCTAACAAATCTTATGAGAAAGAAGGGAAGGGATGCTAAGCACAAATTGCACGTACAGACAGGTACCAGAGAGTTTGCCGTACTTAAGGCACTTCGGTCTCTCTCCATAACATCAAATACGGAGTTGTATTAACGTCATCTGTTTTCAGGTTTAGCGCCCCAGTGAGATTGGGATACTCAGCAGGAGAGGCTCTCTCTAATTCTCCATGCCACTTCCAGGGTCTGAAGTTTCATCTCACGCCTAGATCCCCTGTACAACGTTCCGGCAATAGCCCAGAAATGCTTTCTAAATATATCTTGTGGCCAGGCACTTAGGACATTTTGAGATTGCCTGTTTCTTTTGGAAGACAGTGTCAACTGAAATCTATCTCCAGGTAATTCCGAGTATCTACCTGACCACAGTCTGATAGGTTGTTATTTTCTGTGAACCTTCATTTCCCCACTTGTGAAAGGAGAATGCTATTATTGGCTTTGCTTCTTAACAACAGAGGGTTTTTGTGAGTACTATATCAGATAATGTATGTAAAAATGCTTTGTAAACTCAAACGTGATATAAACAAAAGTAAGGTGCTATTATGGTTATCTAAAGTGCTTGTAAATGGTTATTCTGCACAAATTTTTACTTACAGGAGTAAAATCCCCTGAAAGAACTTTCATATTTTTATTTTAGGAGAATATTCTATGATCTCCCAAGCAGTACTGTTCTAATTTGTTTTAATCCTAGTAGTCATAAAATAATTCATTAGGCTTAAGCTTAAATTTGAGGATGGCCCTGTATATTGTTAAGACGGTCAGCAGCATCCTGGACATTTACCCCTCTACCTACCAGGTGCCCGTAGGACCAGTCTAGCTGTGACAACCAAAAAGATCTCCAAACTTTGCCAAATGTCCCAGGAGTCAAAGGGCAAAGTCACCCCTGGTTAAGAACCCCTGTCTTAGATATGACTTACCATCTCCATACCTCAGTCTCATCTATAAAATGAAAATGTTTCCCTAAAGATCCAAGATCCCTCCTACCTCTAAAAATGCTAAAATTCTATCAAAGATCAAAGTAAAGATATTGACAAATGCAATCTCACTAACCAAGAACAAAGTGGGGAAAAAATTATGTGATAAAACAAACTATTATTTTTGTCCAGTTCTTGTTACTACCCCTGTGGGCATTTAAAATAATTCAATTGTAAAAACCTTTAAAATAAAATAAGAGAACTGGATTAGATTTTTGGAAAACATCAGTATAGAAATACTAAAAAGATGGAAAGACAATTCTAGAATCCAGATTAAAGGGATATGATAATCAAATGTAATACATAAACTTTGATTTACTACTGTAGTATTTTTAAAAAGCCTACAGAGAGGCCAGGTATGGTGGCTCATACCTATAATGTTAGCACTTTGGGAGGCCGAGGTGGGTGGATTGCTTGAGTTCAGGAGTTCCAGACCAGCCTAAATGAAACCCCGTTTCTACTAAACATAGAAAAACTAGCCAGGCATCGTGATGCATGCCTGTAGTCCCAACTACTGGCGAGGATGAGGCAAGATGATTGCTCAAGCCCAAGAGTTTGAGGTTGCTGTAAGCTATGATGCCATAGCACTCTACCCAGGGCAACAGAGACTCTCTCAAAAAAAAAAAAAAAAGCCTACAGAGACTATTAATATATGAGGTGAAATCTGAATATAGACTAAATTATACATAACATTACTGTATTAATGTTAAGTTCCCTTTGTAAGGTAAAGTATTACAGTTCTGTAGGAGAATGTCTTTGTCTTTAGGAGATACACTTGGAGGTATTTAGAAGTTTGTTGACATGATATTCACAATTCATTTTCAAAGGTTTGTGGGGGAAAAGTTTGTGTTTGTCTCTTCAGAGACAGAGGAGAGAAAGCAAATGTGGCAAAATATTTGCAAATGCTGAATCACTGTATTCTTTCAACTTGTATAGACTGGGAACTAACTGTTCAAGATAAAAACCTGGGGCGCAATGCTCCTGCTCAGTGGTTAGGGTGCTGGCCACATACACTGGGGCTGGGGTGGGGTAGAACCCAGCCTAGGCCTGCTAAACAACAATGACAACTACAACAAAAAAAACTGCCAGGCATTGTGGTGGGCACCTGTAGTCCCAGCTACTTAAGAGGCTGAGGCAAGAGAATTGATTAAGCCCAAGAGTTGGAGGTTGCTGTGAGCTGTGACACCACAGCACTCTACCCAAGGCGACATAGTGAGACTCTGTCTCAAAAAAAAAAAAGGAAAAAGGAAAAGATTAAAAACTTGGGAAAAATACACCTACTATACAAATCAAATGACCTTTTTCTAACATTTTATTAAGTATTTTTCCTAATAGCTCCCACTCAGTCAGAATCCCCTAGGATAGTTAGAGGTCCTTATAGCATCAAACTATTCTGAAAAAGCAACCCAAGGGATTCTATCTGATGCTAGCCATCCCTACCCACCCTTAAGAACCACTGCAATAGGCAATGAGCTTTAAAAGCAAGGGCTGCATCTTAGCTGAGGCCAGAGTGAGCCAAAAACTGTTCAATAGATTGTTCAGGGTTGAGCAAATTGTTACCATACTACTTTTTTCTTTCCCCTTCCTAGTCCCCTTCCACACACACATTTTTTTAAAATTGGGATGAGAAATGCCAGGAGGAGTGGCTCACACCTGTAATCCCATCACTGTGGGAGGCTGAGGCAGGAGGACTGCTTGAGCTCAGGAGTTTGAGACTCATCTGAGCAAGAGTGAGACCCCTGACTCATGAAAAAAAATGAAAAACCCAGCCAAGTGCCACACAGTGAGCACCTGTAATCTTAGCGGCTTCGGGAGGCTGAGGCAGTGGGATGCCCACAGCCCACAGCAACCTTAGACTCTGAGCTGTGATGCCACTGCACTCTGCTCAGGGTGGGACTCTGTCACAACAACAAAATAAAAATAAAAAATAAAAACAAGGGATGAGAAAAGAGAAAAAATGCACAGTGTTTCAATAGATTTACTTCAAAACAAACTCGCTTGGATTAATAGTTAACACCACTAATCATATTATAGAGAAAAATGAAACGCATGTGACAATCTAAAACTAAAACAACACTAAAAATCAGTTTCCTGCTTTAATTACAGTGAAGCATGTTTGTTTTCTGTGTCCTCTCTAGAAATGAGGATGTCTGCCAATAATCTCCCTACTGAAGTAGACCTCAACTAAGCCATGTAGCAAAACTATATAAAAACAGACTGGCAAACAGTCCTAGTAAAGGCTAAAAAAAAGATGTTTCTTTTAGCATCCATTATGTTCTTTCCTGTGTGCAATATTTTTTTATACGAGCTAAAGAAAGAACAGTGCGAAGAGAGTGGTGCTGAACATCAAACTTCGAATGTAATGTTATGTTCAAAATTGTGCCCATTTTAAAGACACTGGCAAACAGTTCAAAAAATTGTCCTTTCCACAAACAAAACACCATGACAGAATCTGCTAAAAGACTACCAAAAAAATGCAGTCTTCAAGTCTACTCTTCAAGCTGGAGAGGAGGCTATTTCAGGCAAGATTAAGAGACCATTTGACACATGTGAGTGGAAAGAATATGTTCCAAAATAGTAATGCAAACTAAATATTTTCCAGATAAGATTCTTTCATTTCACTTGGCACCTCCTCTGTCAGGTGTCACCCTGGACTTCACCACGGGAAATGCAGAAGACCAGCTGCTGCCCTCAAAGGCCCGTACGGATAACAAATAAAGAACAACATCAGTACAGTGGGATAAATGCTATAACAGAAGTTTGTGAGGGTTTCTATTCAAACTCAAGAAGGGCCTTTTAACTACACGGAGGAGAAGAATGAACGGGAAGTGCGATGGCAGGTACTAAGTCCCGACAGAAAAACATTAGCCAAGGTGATTAACAGCACTTGCAGCAGGAGCTTGTCAGCATTAGGAGCCTTCTGGGACTTGCCAGACTGAGATAAGGAGGACGTTCCCACCCTCCCTCTGCCAACAGCAAGCCCATGTTAAATCTAGTTTGTAGAGAAAGGATCAAACGCAAGGATCAAGTTGAAGCTACACAGATAAAGCTATGGCTTAACTCCTAGGTCCAAAATGGAGAGAGAAAGGAGGGTGAGCCAAGTAGAAGAAAAATCATATGCATCAGCAAGAAGTCATAAAAGGAACCGGCATTATTTTAAGACTGATTTTTTAAAAAGTAAAAAAGTTCATCAACACACGCTGTTTTTATTTCATTAAAATACATAGTCAAGGGTGGCACCTGTGGCTCAAAGGAGTAAGGCGCTGGCCCCATATGCCAGAGGTGGCAGGTTCAAACCCAGTCCCAGCCAAAAACTGCAAAAAAAAAAAAAAAAAAAAGTCAAAGGCGAACGTCAGTTTCAGCATGTCAACACCTAGCTTATGTATCATTCAAAATGTTTAATTTCAAACCTATAAGTGTATATAACACATCCCAGTTGATATCTGTGACGATCACTGTGTTTGATATCTAGAGAACAAAACGTTAATTTTAAGGAAAAAAGGGACACGCACTTGAAGCAGATAATTATCAAATTAGGTGGTATACTGTTTCAAGGAGTTGTATACTAACTTTTAAAGCTTATCTTTAAGTACTCAACACCGCGTGCAAGTGTGGATAGACGTTGGCAGGGGATCAGGTGAGCCTGACACAGACCTTCCCGGCCAAGGCAACTGCTCAGCCTTCCCTTCTCAACTCCCACCATCTCTATAAACATGAACAACTGCTAGTTTAAAAATGCCGAATGAGAGAGCAAGATAAACTATAGGAATGTATCCCCCACATGATAAGGAGGAACACTACTGTATGTCCAGCAAAGGAAATGGTGATGATTAAAATACAGAAAGTTTGTAAGTTAGGACATATTAAAGGTGACCTACCTAGGCCTCCTCATGCCAGAAAGAAAGTTGGGTGAACAAAAGAAAGCTTAGGGGCAGACGCCTGCCTTCCCTTCCTGACTTTGGTCAAGAGTCAAGAGTCACGAGTCACGTCCTTGTCGCAAAACTGACAAGGTTTACTACCTGATCTCCACGAATGATACATTAGAAAGGTGTTAACATGCTGAAAATATTACACTTGCCTTTGATTATGAATTTAAATGAATCCATAAATAAAACACAGTGCACACCAGTGAACTCTTAAAGGATACTTTACAGAAAAATCAGCCTTAAAATAATGCCAGTTCCTTTTATGACCTCTTGCCTGTACACATGCTTTTTCTCCAGCTCTGAAATAAATTTTCAATTTTAATGCTTTCGTTTTATTTACTAGAATAAGGAGAGGGAAAGGCAGGAAATATTCTCATTTATGTGTGTGTGTAATTTTGTTGCTTCATGAAGCATACCTTGCTAAGTAGTCTTAGTATTTCTCTCTGATACTACATCACTGGGAACTGGGTGAATCCAAAGTAACTACATCGTTTCTAACCTTTGACACTTAAGAAATGCTTAAAATTCCTTCACCATAGACATGCTCTATACTTCAACCATAAAAATTCATAGTAATGAAAAGCAAATAGGACTCACTTGTTATTCTCTACAGAGGTCCGTATATCTGCATGTGTATCATCGACCAATTGTTTTTGTGGTACAAATTATAGATATTTGGCTGGCTTACCTTCTCACTGAGAGTCTGGCTGCTCTACAGATACCTGACGTTTACTCAAAAATAAATATGTGTGTGTGTATATCACCTTAACTGCTGTCAGGAACTACAGGCTGATTTGCTGTTACTGTAACTCACCAAAATACTTCAAAACGAAGCAGATACCATAAGAAGTACATCTCACAAAAGGAAAATTACTAACGTTCTCAAAGTATTATTTTAGCACAGTCTACTCCAGTATAAAATCGGCCACAAAAACAAACAAAATACTAATAAACTAAGGATCCCTAATTTTACTAATCCCAGACAGGTTTTCATTTACAGAATTACTATTTCCACTATTAAGTCTTTCCAAAATTATCAACATTCTTCTAGCTTTAAAATAATTTTTTTTGGTATTATCAATAATCAGAAGAGTTTTTTAGCCATAAGACCAGTTCTAGAGCAATTTCTCTTTTCTGGGAAAAGCTTATACATTCATGAGTTCAGGACAAAAGGTAATGACATTTCATTAAAATAATTAGCACCTGTTTTTAAAAAGATCCTGGTTGAAAGAAATATCAACCTACTAATATTAAACATCTCACAAATAAACAAACATAAATTCTGTACATTCCAAGACACTAAAGAAATATTGCTTAAAAAAAAAAAGATCACTCAGTTTCCTGGCAATAGACACCACTATAGATCAAATTACATCACAAAACATTCCCGACCATATCCACATGCTTCTAATAGATCTAAGCTCTTTCATATTTAACCCACAACTCTCAAGAACTGTAGTTTCTGAAATAAAATAATTTATTAGAATTTGGGCATAAAAAAGTCTACTGCCTTGAATCTGTAATAGAGAAAGAACTATGTCTGATTTGCTCACCACTGTATTTACTCCCAACATCCATCTCAGAGACTAAAATTCTCAGTAAAAACTTAATGAAGCTTTTCTGTTAAATGAATGGACTATTAGCTGTTTTGTTGCTGTGACATCTTCCATATTAATGCCTGCTTTTACCACGGGAATTTGATCCAAACCATTTTTTAATTTAAATTCAGAGCTTTTGTTTAATAAAAACAACAGAAGTCACAGTCCCATCCTCTTAAAAATGTGCAGGCAGGCAAGACAGTACATTAAAGTACGGAAATGACAGAGTCCAGCGAGTAGAATGCTTGACAACAAAAGACAAAGCTGTGTCTAGAGGCTACAACAGCCCAGAAGGGCGAGAGACACAGCTACAGGCCACAGGGACAGAGTTCACAAGGGAAGGTGTGTCAGCCAAGCATTTGCATTTATCCTCCTCCCTCTGGCAAAAAAGAAAGGAAAGGAAAAAAAGTGGTCTAAAGACAGGTGTTTTCAAAATACAGTTACAGACCTTTGACAGTCTTCAAAAGCTGCAGGTAATCTAACACCCGGTGGAATCACACATAACAGTGTCGCCTAAAATCAGTAAGGCAAAATGCTGTGAGATGCTGAGACTGGACAGGGGGACATGCAGAAAACAAGAGAACAGCGGGAAAGGCAACCCAAAAGCAGCTCCACGAAAGCTTAAACCAGGGCTCAAATTTGAAAATTCCTGCTGAAACATTTTTTCTGAGCCATAGTTTCTTTAATAGATAGAAATAATCAGAAACTATGTAGTAGCCAGATAATCAAATATGAGGACCAGGTTTTAAAAAAAAAAAAATTGCTCCCAATGATGTATTAGGAAACAATATACTATTTTCCATATTTTAACCAGATAATAAAGCAAATTAAACCTTTCTCATATTTAATTTTCCTTAGTAATAAAGCTTTCAAATAATTTGGGACTCTATGCAAAATTTTCTAAGGATTATAAAATACTTTAGTCTTTTAAACTAATCTCATCTTAACAGATACCACAGTTTGATTTGTCTTTATTTTAATAAAGTTTATAGATTTTTTTTTTTTTTTTAGAGACAGAATCTCATTTTGCTGTCCTCGGTACAGTGGGCTTAAGCGATTCTCTTGCCTCAGCCTCCCAAGTAACTGGGACTACAGGCGCCTGCCACAACACCTGGCTATTTTGTTGTTGTTGCAGTTTGGCCAGGACCGAGTTCGAACCCATCACCTTCAGCATATGGGACCAGCACCCTATTCACTGAGCCATAAGTGCTGCCCAGTTTATACTTTTTAAAAGCTCATCAAAGAAAAATTTAATTCAGAAAAATTGGTAGAATATAGCCTTATCATCCAAAAATAACGGTATTAATATTTCAGCAGCATCGTATTTTAAAAATTAAGTGTGCATATTTACGTGTAGACACGAAGGCCCCACAGCTTGTAACTTCTCAAAGGAGTCAATGAATGAAATAATTAACCATAGGTCTAGTTTAAGATACCCATTTCACAGAGGAGAGAATAAAGGCTCAGAAAGGCAAACTGAAAAGAAATGTAGTTTCCCAAATCCCTGGTTTAATACTCTTTGAAACACTATTTGATTTTTTTTTTTTGTCATTTCATTTAAAATTTTCTTTCCATCCATCCATTTTGTCATGTCTATCCAATCAAATATTTTTGTGAGCTAGGAATATTGGGGACACAAAAATAAAAAGAAATAGTTTGGCTCCTCATTTTTTAACTGAAATGCCATCTTTGGTTTACGTAGTATTTGTGGCAGAATGTAGCGGCGGGAGCAAGTACGCCTGAAGGAGCAGTGGCATTTGAGCTGACCATGAAGAATGACTTAGTTAGCCAGGCAGACAAGACAGTGGGGAGAAGGGCTGATGGCTGGGAAGGAGAGGGAGGCTAACCTGCCTGGGAGAACTCATGACAGGAAGGTAGGAGATGAGACCAGACAGGTACGTCTGGAGACCTGAAAGAAAAGTTCAGATTTTACCTATCAGAGACAAAGAACCACCAAAATACCAAGATTGACCAAGATTATCCCATGATTAAAATCTGCATTTTAGGGCTGTGCGAGGTGGCTCACGCCTGTAATCCTAGCACTCTGGGAGGCCGAAGTGGGTGGACTGCTTGAGTTCAAGACCAGCCTAAGCAAGAGTGAGACTTCATCTCTAAAAACTAGCTGGGTGTTGTGGCGGGTGCCTGTAGTCCCAGCTGCTTGGGAGGCTGTGGCTAGAGGATCACTTGAGCCCAGGAGTTGGAGAGTGCTGTGAGCTATGATGCCACAGCACTCTACCCAAGGGAACAAAGTGAGACTCTGTCTCAAAAATAAATAAATAAATAAAATCTACATTTTAGATTTTAAGGTGAGTGGCACAGAGAAGCAGTCTTTTTCAGAACAGAGCAGTAACAATGGAAACAGAAAGAAGGTGGCAGGAAAGACATTTAAGGTTAGAATTATCAGGCTATTCAATTAGAAAAAAGAGCAAGGAATACAGCATAGCGATGACAATTGGTAGATGGTGGTGCTATCCACAGTACAAAGTACCTTCACGGTTACTAGGATCTGAAGTAAATTTTAAATTGCTACCCAAATGCTTCACTGTGGATTTCCAACTATAGGTTCCAAAAAGCAATTCAATTTTCAACCAAAATTGTCAAGTAGGAGTAAGAAATGGAAAGGGGGGAAAAAAAAAGGAATGTTGACCTGTTTATGAAAAGCTAGGTTCTAGAAGTCTCGGGAAGACAATGTCTGGCCAAAAACTCTTCCTGATAAGGACTTTAATGTCAGAAACCATTTTGGGAACCCACTGATAGAGAACTACCGTTGACCCCTCATCTCCATGGTTCTGCATCTGCAGATTCAACCACCCATGATCAAAAATATTTGAAACTATTAAAGATAACAATATTAGGATAATAAATACAAAACAATGCAGTATAACAACTACATACTGTCTGCACTGTATTGGGTATTACGAGTAACCAAGAAATGATTTAAAGCAGCGGTTCTCAACCTGTGGTCGTGACCCCTTTGTAACAATGAAAATACATCCTGCATATCAGATATTTACATTATGATTCATAACAGCAGCAAAATGACAGTTATGAAGTAGCAACGGAAATAATTTTTTGGTTGGGGTCACCAAAACATGAGGAACTGTATTAAAGGGTCGTGGCATTAGGAGGCATTAGGAAGGTCGAAAACCACTGATTTGAAGTATCTTCCCAGGATGTGCCTAGGTGACATGCAAAAACTGCCCCAGGAACTTGAGCACAGGAGAAGGGTGTCCTAGAATCTACCCCCACAGTGGGTACTGGAGGGATGGTTATATTATGTTCATTCAGTTATTGTTTTATAAAATATTCCTAATATAAACATCAGTGAAAGCATAATAAGTAACGCCAAATGAATTTCACAATACAAATAACTACTAGCTTAAAAGCAAACCATGGGTTGGAATAACTACGCTTATCTTTAGAAGTGGAAGACTTCAGTGGGTACGTCAAACATTTCTTATTCAAAGGAGACAATCAAATCTTCAACTCAGACCTAGAAAGTGATTCCATAGACAGATGTACCACAGCTGAAGCATTTTAATTTTTGGAATGATGATCAGAATAAAATTTCAATTTAATTGTGTTAGTTCTTTTCTGTAAAAGGAAAACAAATGAAATCTATGGCTACATATTCCTTTAACTAACTTAAGGTAATCATCGCTGTTTATATACAACAGACACACAGAGAAATAAAAAATCTAAGCCACCAAAGGCTGGAGCCAGGTTTCTCACTGTTGGACAAGTGAACCCATAAACATAACATAAAAACAAAATGGTTATAAAACACTTTGCCAAAAACTCAACAAGAGAGTATCAACAATAAACAATGTCACCTACTGCCTACCAGTATGAATGAGCTTAACAAAAATTGTTACAAATCAATTAATTCTGACTAAAAAACGTGACAATACTAAAAAAAAAAAATTCCCATGATAATAAATGAGAATGAGAAATACAAGCTTAAAAAAGAAACTAAAACTCTCTAAAAGGAAAGTGAGAAAAAACATTTACTCTTGAAAATGAAGTACAACTTTCTTAGCAGTAACTCTACAACTTAGTATCCTCATATCTGAATTTACTAGGTACTTGAAACTCTTTTTTTTTTTAATTGTCTTTATTATTAAATCATAGCTGTGTACATTAGTGCAATCAAGGGGTACAATGTGCTGGTTTCATATACAATCTGAACTATTTTCATCAAACTGATTAACATAGCCTTCCTAGCATTTTCTCAGTTATTGTATGAAGACATTTGTATTCTGCATTGAGTAAGTTTCACCTGTACCCTTCTAAGATGCACCGTAGGTGTGGCCCCACCAATTACCCTCCCTCCGCCCCAACCTCCCCCCTCCCCTCCTCTCCCTTGCCCCTTTCCCCATATTCTTGTGCTATAGTTGGGTATTACCCTTCATCTGAAAGCTGAAGCTCATTTTTGTGTGTCCAACTTCTTCTCCTTCATTGCTTTTTGGTGAAAACCTTACCAAAGTATGAGTATAAATACACATTCCCAAG